>WWET01003293.1:20120-30286 GCA_011038615.1 Limnodynastes dumerilii | reverse complement strand
TGATGATGATCTGGTGCTGTATTATTAGGAGACATTGATGATGATGATGATGATGATTTGGTGCTGTAGTATTAGGAGATGATGATGATGATGATGATCTGGTGCTGTATTAGGAGACATTGATGATGATCTGGTTCTGTTGTCTCTTTCAGGCATAAATCATGGTCCTGTTATTGCTGGAGTCATTGGCGCCAGGAAGCCTCAATATGACATTTGGGGGAATACGGTGAATGTGGCGAGCAGGATGGAGAGTACGGGAGAGCTCGGCAGGATCCAGGTGACTCCTCCACCTCGGTGTTATCTCACCCGGGATCCATTGTAGTAGTAATAGTATTGTTATTATTGTAGATCCTTTTTTTCCTTTCTTTTTAGCCTTGCCGGTTGTTATGTCGACAGGTCAAAATGTAGACAGCTGAGTATAATGGGGTAGATGCAGAGCTATGTACGTTAGCGTGTTCACGTTAGCCGGAGACGTAAAAGACGCTGTTTTGTATGTACTGCGCATGGGCGCAGCAGAGGTTACGCCACATAACTCTGAACGTACGTACCAGCCCACTATCAACAGCGTAACTAGGAACGAAGGGGCGTGACATCCATACGCCGCTCGTAATTACGCTTCGGAGACGGGGGGAGGCATTTATATCATACACTGGGCGTGTTTAGACACTTACGTATGTGCGGCCTTTATGTATGTCAGGAGTTACGTAAAAAGGCCAAAGTACGTACCAGCAAGAGGAGCGCATAGTAAATACGCCAGCGTGAATACGCGATGAAATGTAATGGAGACGTAGGCCTGGATCTGCTCTTATGTCACATATAATTCCATTTCTAAAGTGTTTTCTACAAGCCGCCTGCATTACATTAAATTTACAGACGATACAAACAATTACTAACATAATATTCAACGCTTGACATATTGACCTGTCCACGTTTCATACCAGTCCCCTGTATAGCGTATTTCTCGTGTTCCAGGACGGTGATGGTGGGTAGCCCTGTCTCTGCATCATTATACGTGACTTGTTCCCCGTCTCCGCAGGTGACAGAAGAAACGTGCCGCATTTTGGAGGGTCTGGGTTATTCCTGCGAGTGCCGAGGACTCATCAACGTTAAAGGAAAAGGGGAACTCAGGACATACTTTGTCTGTACAGATATGGCCAAATCTCAGAGCACCGGCATGAACTAACTGCCAAAACACAAAGAACCGAGGAACCTTTTACCTGCTGCCGGATTTTCTACGATGAAGACCTTGCCAAATTCATCAGAAGATCCCATTCCAATAGGGTTTATACTGGAGTATTTATGGGACATGAGCAATGCCAGGCAACGTGTGAGCATGTTCATACGCCGTCATACAGTATTGACTCCACAGGGTCGGGTCCTAGGAGCAGCGCTGGCTCAAGCGCCAAACCCAGAATTCTGGACAGTGGATTTTAGAAAATGTGTCATTTTAATGATCTCCCCCAGGGGACCTGAATGGATTGCGTTTATTTACATATGGAACTTGGAAAAGGAAATGCGTGCCAGCATACCAGCATGCCAGCGTGCCAGCATGCCAGCGTGCCAGCATGCCAGCGTGCCAGCGTACCAGCATGCCAGCGTGCCTTGCCACAACTGTGCCTTATTCTCTAGAGCCTGTAAGCAAAATGGTCGCTCTGCGCTGCTTGGTGGCTGATGCGGAAGCCATTGTCATAAAGGCGGTGGAGCTGTATGGTGGTCTACAGAGGTCATGTGCAGGGGCTGGAGGTGACTATAGCAAGGAGCAGGGGCCTGAGTATAAATAGGCGAGACTAGGTGGAGCTGGACGAGATTGCTGCCAGAGGCTGACAGCTTAAAATAGCACCTGACACTCCATGTATGAGTGCTGAGTGTTACCGCGCTATTCATACACACACTCATACATGGAGCTATACATACACTCATACATGGAGCTATACATACATATAGTCATACATGGAGCTATACATATACTCACACATGCAGGTATACATTCATACACTCATACATGGAACTATACATACATACACTACCACATGGAGCTATACATATACTCACACATGCAGGTATACATTCATACACTCATACATGGAACTATACATACATACACTACCACATGGAGCTATACATATAACATACACTCATACATGGAGCTATACATACATACACTGTTTTAAGCTTCCTTACAGTGCGGGGTGGGGGGTGGGGGGCGCGGCTGGACACTGGCCCCCCTTCTCCTCCGGTCCCCTTGCACCCCTGTGGTTGCACCCCTGTGGTTATACCCCTGATTATGTGCGAGATTGTCCTATTTTTTTTGTTATCTGCTACAAGTGCAAGGTGTCTATAAAAGATAATGCAGATTTAATGCTGAGCCGCTACATATACAGATGTATTCCAGAATCTTAGTGTTATCCTTCTATTGTGCATTACTTTCTATTCACTGCCAGAGGTGGAGTGAGTCTGAGCTGGGTCACAGGCTGGAAGTGTTCTATCAGATCGTTCATAGTGTGAAATTCCCAGATTATATGTGCTTGTAATTACTGCCTTCCAGACCAAGATGCAGCTCTGTGCTGCGGCCGCTTGTGTTTGGAGGGACGTGCTCCATGCAGTAAGGGCCGGTTCAAGCAACTGAACCAGGCGAAAAAGCCAAATGCTTATGTAAGTGCAGAGGGTTTATGGCAAAACATTTGCACCAGGGACAGGTCCTGTCTAAGTCCATACGTTATGGGGGGCCTGTGGCTCTCCAGGTGTTGTGGAACTACAACTCCCAGCATGTTTTGTCATGTATCCGGCCATGCAGTCAAAGCATATTGGGACTCGTAGTTTCACAACACCTGGAGAGACAGAGGTTGGCCAGGCTGCATTGTGGTGTAGTACACTGTGCTTGCATTTGGATTGGAGAGGAAAGGGAATGTAGCTGCATTGTGATTGGCTGCTCTGTGCACATATTTGATCGCTATTCAGAGCCCGCGATTAATGTTTGTTTTTGCATTTAGGTCTGGTCAGGCCCTGTGTATCCTCAATCCTGACCAGGCCGCGTCTCACCACTGAAATGCATTTCCTAATAACCGTCCTGCTCCATCTCATTTTACAACATAGCTGGAAAAAGGAATTTACCCTTCAAGGTTACAAATAGGTTGAGGTAAAAAAGATGGTGCTGGCCATTGAGATGATGGCGGGTGGGGAATCGCTAACTTACCCTCCTAAGTGCACAGTAATGTTCCAAAAATACGTTTCCACCTACTGATAGCCAAGATATTTAATACAGAATTGTCCCTTTATTTCCAGAGCGTAGGAGAGGTAAAACGATTGATCTCTGCCATCGTGTGATTTGGGTGATTTTTCACACCCTATAACGCATCTCTTGTTTGTAAGTTTATTATACAGTATTCATTTAAAACGACACAAACCAAATAATTGAAACCCATAATGGTGATGGAGGAGGTGGTTGCTTGTTTTTACTATTTATTTTTACATGCAGACTCGTCGTTATGCACTATGTATTAGTAATTACTGTGTAATTTAAGTGCATTGCTGCCAATGTTTTCATTGTGGGAACTAACACTTTTTCCCCTGGCTTTGGATTCAAACACATTCTGTCGGTCAATGTTTACACCTCGCATTGATTTCACTGACCTCTGTGTGTGCTCACATGCTGACGTCACTGATTCAGTGCAACGGTGAGTGTTGGTCTAGGTGACGATTTCCATTACTGATCAGACAACAGGAAAATGACATTGAAAAAGACGTGTTTGATGCCTGATTAGCTTTTGTTTTTTCCATAGTGTTGCAGTAAAATGTCTTCAGCTTTGTGTTATCTAGCTTTGGTTATTTGGTATAGGTAACGCCACTATAAACTTTTTTTTCTTATATAGTAATAAATATTGTTCTCGGTCCAGCTGTTTGGATAATAACCTGCTCTGAACTAGCACAAAGGCCATTTCTGTAGCTAGAAATCATGGTTTTTCCTCTGTTACTGAATTGCTAAGAATCTTCTGCAGGTTATAAGTGGAGTTATCTTCTATCTTTGCTGTGTTCATCATCTCCCATTAGCAGATTGATTGTTTAGCACCAAATATGTTTAAAAAAAATTCTAATTAAAATAACAATATAAAGGGAATCTACAAAGCAGATTGAGCTGTAATAAGACAGGTAATACTGCAGCCAGGTGGATCTGGGGACTGGATTGTGCCTTTATACCAGTTTCCGGTCCTGTATAACGCTGCAGGTGATTGGAGAATAGTTCACGCTGCCGTTTTGTCACCTTTCAGCAGAATAACCAAAAAATCCTGTTTTTATTTACAATGAAAAGAAATATCTGTCTCTATGAGCAATGAACAAATGTCAGTATCAGATGTACTGGTAGAAGCTGTAGTGCAGTTTGTATATTTATTTTAATAAAATAGAGGTTTATTCAGTGAGTGCGTCTGTCTATCTACAACGTCAATGTGTTATTAAACTATTGTGTCATGGAAATCTTTCCTGTAAGGAACACTGTTGAATAATTGCTGATCGGTCTCGTGCTTCTATCTGGTTTGGGTAACAATGATCACTATCTGCATGCAATTCCTTGGACAGATTTTGTAATAAACCACACTTGAATAATAACCAGCTGCAATACCAGATATCGTGGGGGTTGAATGTAGAAATCATTTCAAAATCCCTGCAAATTGATGTAAAAAAGGAACAAAAAAAACCTACGTAAAATATGTCTGTATAAAGCTTCTATCTTCATGATATGCAACAGTGGCACTTGACCTGATACCATAGTGGGTAATTGGTACTTCCCAAATACAGGTTCCGTGCCGCTGTTCTAGGATGACCTCTGTATTCAGGCTTAAGCACCACGTCCAGTGTAAAGGGAAACGCATGTACGGAGGTCTTGATATACAGAGGGACCAGGGAATGCCTATTGTCCACAGCACCACCAATAGTAATGACGCGGTGTAAAGCTTTACCGGCGGTCTGTCCTGATTGGCCAGTGCTTGTTTTGAGACGGCAGCCGGCTCATTACTAGGATGTTACAGCGCACAAGTTATTTGGTTATGAGATATGTTTATCGCCTCTATGCTGTGTAATAAGGCTGCTGGTAACTGCTGTGACAGCGCTTCGTTCAGTATTGGTTATACCACAATCCTTGTGCTTCAGCCATTGAGACAGCAGGTTTTCTTCCTCAGAGTAGTTCTGTAATTAGGATTTACTTCTATTCTCCTCTCCGGCTGGAGGTAACGTTAAACAGGTATCAGAGCAGCTGCTTTTGAATAGAATAAGTGATTGTCTACATGGAAGAGAGAATGAAGTTTCCCCCAGTGTCTGAGTAATCCTGTCCCCCTCACTCGTGGCGTGTCTGAGTAATCCTGTCCCCCTGTCCTGCTCACTCGTGGTTAACGTTATTCGTACAATATGTTACAAATAAGTGAATGGAAAAGAGTTTATCAAAAACACACAGTTCTGTTTATTGTAATCAAAATATTTTAGCCCCATTAATGTACATGCTCTGTTCCTCCTCCGCTGCCGCTATGTGGCCAATGGTAGACACTCTGTGACATTACTGGCCAACCCCTGAGTATCGTCTGCGCCTGCTGAGAAAGAAGCGTTATTTACGGAGCGCCGTGGTACCAGCCTGGTGTGGTGCGGAGGCCACGGTAAGGTTTTTACTAGCACGCAGTAAACCGTTAGACGTACCCGCCGTCAGGTCTACGACCGTCTCCTCCATGCCCAGGTAAGGAGACGTAATTCCCATTGCCTTCCGAATCCCGAGGATGCTGACCACGTCGCCCGGGTGCACCTGCTGCGCCAATTCCTTCAGGTTCTCGTTGACTTTTTCCGCTGTAAAAGAGACCAGGTCAGTAACATTTATTTACAGAAGCTTCTAAGGAGCAGAGTGGGGATGTCGCCAATAGCAACCAACTGTATTCTAGTTCTCATTGTGTGCAGCAGATACATGCACCCTACGGTACTCCAGCATAGACATAACTGACAACACCTGGAGGCTGTCTGTCTGTAACAGGATGACGGCTAGGAGCTGATTGGTTGCTAATGGCAACATCTTCATTTTTCCCTCTTTAAACTCCAATAATACATTAATACACAGATGTCATTATGTAAAGCAGGGGAAGTAAAATGGGGCATGGCTGTGTCACACACCATACAGAGACACTAGAGGAAGTAACATGTATAGCTTGTGTCACACACCATACAGAGACACTAGACACTCCCTGACGTTCTATGAAGCCTGGAAACTCACCGATCTGGAGCTCCTTGGCGGAGGGAGCCAGCAGACAGACCATGTTCGGAGGCGGCTTGGTACTCAGACGTTCATTCTGGACCTCCTGCAGCTCCTGTAACAGTTTGGTGGTTTCATCGAGTTTCTTCTGGAACGTCTTTGCTTCTGGAATTATAATCATTTCAGCCGTTTAGGAACGTGAGCAGCATTTACACATAATCCCCTCGTCCTCCACCCTAACAAAGTAAGCTGAATATCCGCAGAGAATTCATTAGGACATTGTGCGGATGTTTTGGAGAACCAGCAAGTGCCCAGAAAGGTAATGAATTGATGATATAATCTCGTGTAGCGGTATTGTGCGTTACAGGACGATTCGCCGAATGAAAGCAGACTAGTTATCGAAGCGTTTGTGATGTTTCCTAGCGTAGCGTATTTTCTAAGCTCTCTCCCCGGTCATACGTAGTTTTGCCGTATCATGCTTTCCAAACCCTACCGTAACTTTTCCAAGTGTAACTCATGGCGGCTGTAATGGCTGAACGTATTCACGCGCCTAATCACGCCCATACTGTACGATTTAAATGTCTCACCCCGCCTCCGAGGCGTATGGCTGGCCCAACCCTTCGTACATAGTTACGATGAAGATACGTGTCTGGCCCTTACGCTCGGAGTTACGTGGCGTAACATCAGCCGCGCACATGTGCAGTAAGTACTAACGAGCGCTTTTACGCTAGCGGTTAGCAAAAAACTCCTGTACATAATTCTGGATCTGCCCCTTTATCCTATTTATTTTGGGTAATTAATAAGGAAGCAAAAATACAAAATGTCTTCCTGAAGTGATCGGTGAACGGGACGTTTCAGAACATTACAGCCATGGACATAAAATCGAGCACCGGTAAAGATCAAGGTGAAGCTTGTGGCTGCAGCAGCGCCGGTTCCTTACCTTCAGAATCTAAGGTCTCTTCATACATTTCCAGACCAAACACCGACTTCAAGCTTGCAAACTGGTCGGAGGCATTAATACCGTCCTGCGCTGCTGGTCTTTCACTCACTGTCGCCTAGAAACGAGATAAATCGCTATAGTGAACAGGATAGAAAAGCAGAACGGAGCAGCGCAAAAAGCACATATACATCTAGATAGAGGGCAGAGCCCTACAGATAACACTGGCCCTCGCTGGGGGTATAAGGTATAATAAGGTGAAGGTGGTGGGCAATGTGTATGGGCCAGGCACAGCTGCACCTAATATTACTAAGCAGAGCAGACACAGAGAGATCACTGCATAGAAGAGGATGAATGAATCTGTTCTCACATCAATTACAACTCGCTACCCTGAGGAGCGCACGATGCGGCCAGTACCCTGAGGAGCGCACGATGCGGCCAGTACCCTGAGGAGCGCACTATGCACTATTCAGCGAGACGGCTCCGCACAGCTTCAGGTACAAATCATTCTACAGCATTTTACTGTATTTAGAGACAGTGACAGTGTAAAGGAAAAAGATTCCACAACTTCATGTAAATGACTACAATAAATATCATCAACACTGTACATAATTATTAATATTTAAAGCGTTACCACAGTCTGTTCTCTCTCTGTCCTGGAATATTCCCCATCACTGAAGACGTCGAGGATGCAGTCCGCCATGCCGTATGGTTGGTATTTTGCTTTCTCCATGAACTCATGTATACTAAACAAACCAATCACAGCTCACGTCACATTTTATACAGACATCACTCTACTCACAAATGTGTCTGAAACGAGATCTTATTTTATGCCAGCTCCATGGGAAAGACGACTTCTGTTCATTATAACCCCTTTAAATGAATGTTTCCACGTAACTTGCTTTTTATGGTTTCAAATTAAGACTTGGAAAAGATTTATCATCATTTTATTGCAAAAAGTCCAAGACATATTGTGCCAAGTTTCCAATCCAAAAAACCCCAAACACTTCCCGTGGTCATAAAATCAGATGAAATTCCGCATTTATAACTCAAGTTTTCTTTCCGTGCAGTATCGCAGCCGCAGCTTCAGCACCTGTATTGCCGGCTGCGGTACTAGAGAGGATGTGTAAGCCGGACCCGTTGGCTGCACACAGATTAACCCCAGTACTGCCAGCAGGTCCGGCCCTCTCATTAACCTTAGTGTTGCCAGCAATGCACCCACAGGACCAGTGACTATTGCATGGGGAGTCCACTGGCAGTGCTAGGGTTAATGCGTGTGCAATTTCTCCCTAGTAATGCTGCTGGACCCGCCAAAAATACAGCCCCTGAACCTGCTGCTGTAATACAGTAAGAAAATAAAGAGCTTTAATTTTTTTTTTTTTGAATGTAATGTATAAAAGTGTAAACGTGTACATTACTACCATGAACACGATGAATATGTCGACATTTACATGGTCTCCATTTTGTTGTGGACAGTGTAAATGTGGACATTACTTCTATGAACACGATGAATATGTCTCCATTTTGTTGTGGACAGTGTAAATGTGGACATATTAACGGTCTGGAAAATAATCCCATCCCCTCCAGTCTGGCCCGGTACACAATACTTGTACCTGGATGTTTACACAAACAGGAATAAAAAGTGATCTATACCCCAATATCGGAAGACATGACTTTAGAACGCGCCCTGTACATGTAATAAGGAGAAAACGATGAATATGTCTCCATTTTGTTGTGGACAGTGTAAGTGTGGACATTACTTCTATGAAAACGATGAATATGTCTCCATTTTGTTGTGGACAGTGTAAATGTGGACATATTAACTGTCTGGAAAATAATCCCATCCCCTCCAGTCTGGGCCGGTACACAATACTTGTACCTGGATGTTTACACAATTAAACAGGAATAGAAAGTGATCTATACCCCAATATCGGAAGACATGACTTTAGAACGCGCCCCGTACATGTAATAAGGATTTGGGCTGTACCTGAACGTTCCCTGGACACTGGGCTCTTCTCCGTAGGTCGTATATATGAGGTCAGAGTCGTCTTTGCTGATGTTTGCAAACGTGGAGTCATAGGAGGGCGCATAGGAAGTGAATGGTCCATAATTCAAGTATAAAACTGAGGAAGAATCACAGCATTTCATCATTATAGGGGGCGCTCTGCTCCACTTCCAACACTGAGAAAGGGGTAACCGGTCTGATAGGAACCACCAAATGTGCTTCATTAAACCTCAATAACAAACACATTCCAGGTATAAGGAGGGATTCTGTGGCCGACTGGCAGAAGTCTACAGTAAATGTAATGTATGAGAGAGATATTTATGGCATTGACTGAACCTGTAACCTACAAGAACCGTTACACCATCAGCTCACCCCGTGATAGAATACAAGCTGTCCATGAAGAACCGTTACACCCTCAGCTCACCCTGTGATAGAATACAATCTGTCCATGAAGAACCATTATACCATCAGCTCACCCCGTGATAGAATACAATCTGTCCATGAAGAACCATTATACCACCAGCTCACCCCATGATAGAATACAATCTGTCCATGAAGAGGCCGCCTAGTTTTACCTCCTCGTTCATTCCCGTCTAATGTCCCTTTCCATCTTTATTCTTTATTAAGAGCTATGTGTATCTTCCTAGTACGCAGGTGGTTTAATGGACAGGAGAACCCAAATAGTGGAGTTACCTGGGGAGACTTTGTTGCGTTTGTCCTCTTTGAATCCTTGCAGAGAATTAACCCCCGTCTGCAGCCGCCCAGACGTGGACCCGAGAATGGCGGAACCTTGTCCTGGTTCTATAGACAGAATATATCACTACATTGTTATAGCTGCGAGGGAATCCAGAGTGCGAGAATAAGAGGAAATCAGGAGGAAAGTTACACCTGGCAAAATCATGTGCAATTGCAGGGGAGGCAAAGTAGTACAAGTCTAAATAACAGTGTGATAGTAACGCTGGTCAGTATCTGTGTAATAATATAATAATAATATAATAGTATTA
>WWET01003292.1:161248-185146 GCA_011038615.1 Limnodynastes dumerilii | reverse complement strand
GTTAAAAAAAATAATAATCCGGGGGGGCCCCGCATATTTTCAGTCCTGGGCCCCACAATTTCTGATGGCGGCCCTGTATATACAAATATACACATATACAGTGCATCCGGAAAGTATTCACTTTTTCCACATTTTGTTATGTTACAGCCTTATTCCAAAATTGAATACATTTATTTTTTTCCCTTAAAATTTTACACACAATACCCCATCTGGTAACTGTCAGTTTGAATTGATCCTAGTGGCCCCGGTCCAGATCTGGGTGTACTCCAGCTGCCGTGACGTTTCTCTGCGTGGATTACTGAAGAGCGTGCAGGGACGACTATAATGCTACTATAGAGTCTGGGGCTTGCGTTCTGAGGGGCCTGTGGAGGGTGAGATGGGCTGGAGGGATGTAGTCAATGTACAGTAAAGCTGGCCATACACAAGAGCGATTATCGGCCTGATCACTAAGTTATTGGGTGATAGTAATAATTGCTGTAGTTAGTGGTCAGGATGAATTTTTCAAACCCCAAATAAACATATCATTAACACTAGTAGGATTTTTTGGCCTTTTATAATGTTTGATTTATATCGGGAGCAAGCTCCTGATATTTTAAGGGAGCCAATCAGCTATCTGAAAGACTCCCTATTCTTCAAAGGTGCTGCTGCATATGTATGTATTATGCTGCTCTGACAGCTTTGAAGTATACCTTTATATACATAGATCAGCCCCGTATGTTTATTGTGTGCTGTCTTTCTGATGTGATATATTGGTACTATGGGCCGGATCCAGACCTACGTTCCCTTTACGTTTCAGTGCATAGCGTATTTACGCTAGCATATTCTCTATGCACTCCTCTCGCTTGTACGTACTTTGGGCGTTTTACGCTTTCCATACCCTAACTGAACTTTTTAAAGCTTGCTCCTGTCAGCCGTAATGGCAGCACATACTTACGCGCCTAAGCTCGCCCACACTACGATTTAAGTGCCGTAAATTACGGGTGTCATATGGCTGGCACGCCCCTTTGTACATAGTTACGCTGTTGATACTAGGCTGGTACGTACGTTCAGAGTGCCGTATCATCTGCCGTGTGTATGCGCAGTACTTACAAAATAGAGTTTTTACGTCGGCCCTATGCTGCTCTGACAGCTTTGAAGTATACCTTTATATACATAGATCAGCCCCGTTCATTTATTCCATCTATTTTTATCCTGCTTTTTTTAATGTTCTATCTGCTTGTGTGTGTCTGCTGGCTCATTGTCGCATGAAAGAATTTATGACGGAACGCTGGTAAACACTCACCGAGCCATGTGTAAGAAGCACGACTTTAAAGGCTCATTTCCCACAGCAGGTGTGATATTTAAGAAATGCTAGAAAGGATCTGCCCCCTGCTGGATTAAAGGTGTAGTGCTGTCATTTCAAGATTTCTTATAATTGTAATGCAGACATAGGTAACCTGGCGCACTCCAGGGGCTAGATTTACTAAACTGCAGAAAAGAGAAAGTGGAAATGTTGTCCACAGCAACCTATCGGATTCTAGATTACATTCTCTGGTATGTAATAGGAAAGTGAGCAGCAACATCTGGTTGCTATGTGCAATATCTCCACTTTTCCGAGGTTTACTAAATCTAGCCCCAGGTGTTGTGAAACACCAGCATGGTTTGCCAGGTACCTTATGTGGTTGGAGCATTCTGCGAGTTTTGGTTTCAGAAACAGCCATAGGCTGCCTATGCCTAAACTTGCCAAACCTCTCAACCTACCTTTTAACATTTGTCTACCCTATTTACAAATACTTAGCTATTCAGTATTCCTATCTGTTACATGATTAACACAAACATGAGCGCTGTCTCTTCCCTTACTAAAATCAGGAATATCCGGGAGACTAACAAAATTCAGGCAGTTCTCCCAGTATTCCGGGCAAATCTCCCACAAGTCCTGCCAACTGCCTCTGATTATAGAAATACCTAATATTACTAGGGATGGGCGAGACTGTATGACGTGCTTTTTGGCATTAAGTCCTACCCACCCACTAGAACACTATGGGAATTGCAGCCGTGATTGACAGAGGGCGGGGCTTAATGATATGATTTGAATAAATTGTGTCATTAAATCCTGTCTGCATACCGATATCTAGTTCTTCCCTCTGAGATCTCATGGAGGGAAGAACTGAGAATGATGATGGGGATACTGGGGAGGCTGTAGACACATGATGGGGATACTGGGGAGGCTGCAGGCACATGATGGTGATACTGGGGAGGCTGCAGGCACATGATGGGGAGGCTGCAGACACATGATGGGAATACTGGGGAGACTGCAGACAAATTATGGTAATACTGGGGAGGCTGCAGACACATGATGGGGATACTGGGGAGGCTGCAGGCACATGATGGGGATACTGGGGAGGCTGCAGACACATGATGGGGATGCTGCAGACACATGATGGGGGATACTGGGGAGGCTGCATACACATGATGGGGGATACTGGGGATGCTGCAGACACAGATGGGTGATACCGGGGAGGCTGCATACACATGATGGGGATACTGGGGAGGCTGCAGACACATGATGGGGATACTGGGGAGGCTGCAGACACAGATGGGTGATACTGGGGAGGCTGCAGACACATGATGGGTGATACCGGGGAGGCTGCAGACATGATGGTGATACTGGGGAGGCTGCAGACACTCTACAAAACAGCAGCTGAATTAATCAGGTGAACTGCACAGCTAATCTTACAAATGAGTTCACAATTGATTTACATTGTAGGTACAAGTTTATAGAGCTCTAACAAGTAGTGCTTCATCGTTATTTATGGCCAAGGTAGCCATCTCTAAGACTTACAACAAATAATGTGAGTATCTTTTACATACATGCAAAGTGCAATAGATCTGTCATCATACTCCTTCTTTTACATATGTATTATATTAAGGTCAGCTCATAGATTTGTGGATCAAGATGGTGCAACTATGCAACAATAATATAGAATATGGGATTTCATCAAAATTCCCTAAATTATGTTATCTTCAGTTTGGCTAAATATATACTCTTAATTAATGTATATTCTTTTAACTAAGTCTATTTTGCAGAAATGCCTATTTGCAGAATCATTCCACACCAGTATCCTGTTCTCTCCAACTTCTGCTCTGTCTGTCTCCTGCTCCCTTTGCTCTTTTTCTGTGTCCTGCTCCAGCCTCCATTTGTTGGTGACTGCTACAGTTGCATACCACCAGTCCAGTTTCATCACTTACTCTGCATGTCCTGCTCTTCTTCTGTGTCCTGCTCCAGCCTCAATTTGTTGGTGACTACTGTAGCTGCATAATACCACTCCAATTTCATCCCTCAACGATACAGGTGAAACTCGAAAAATTAGAATATCGTGCAAAAGTTCATTTATTTCAGTAATTCAGCTTAAAAGGTGAAACTAATATATTATATAGACTCATTACATGCAAAGTGAGATATTTCAAGCCTTTATTTGTTTTAATTTTGTTTATTATGGCTTACAGCTTAGGAGAACCCCAAAAGCAAAATCTCACAAAATTAGAATAATGTGAAAAGGTTCAATATTGTAAACTCAAAGTGTCACACTCTAATTAGCAAATTAATTCCAAACACCTGCAAAGGGTTCCTGAGCTTTTAAATGGTCTCTTAGTCTGGATCAGTAGAATTCACAATCATGGGGAAGATGCTGACCTGACAGTTGTGCAGAAAACCATCACTGATGCCCTCCACAAGGAGGAAAAGCCTCAAAAGGAAATTGCAGATGAAGTTGGATGTTCTCAAAGTGCTGTATCAAAGCACATTAATAGAAAGTTAAGTGGAAGGGCAAAGTGTGGAAGAAAAAGGTGCACAAGCAGCAGGGATGACCACAGCCTGGAGAGGATTGTCAGGAAAAGGCCATTCAAAAGTGTGAGGGAGCTGCACAAGGAGTGGGCTGAAGCTGGAGTTAGTGCAATAAGAGCCACCACACACAGACGGATCCTGGACATGGGCTTCAAATGTCGTATTCCTCTTGTCAAGCTGCACCTGAACAACAAACAACGTCGGAAGCGTCTTACCTGGGCTAAAGAAAGAAAGAATTGGTCTGTTGCTCAGTGGTCCAATCCAAGATTCTTGAAGTCCAGTGTGAAGTTTCGACAGTCTGTGTTGAGTCAACGCAACCATCTACCAGGACATTTTAGAGCACTTTATGCTTCCTTCAGCAGACAAGCTTTATTGGGATGGTGGCTTCATTTTCCCACTGGACTTGACACCTGCACACACTGCCAAATGAACCAAAACCTTGTTCAATGACCGTGGGATTACTGTGCTGGAATGGCCAGCAAACTTGCTGGACCTGAACGCCATAGAGAATCTATGGGGAATTGCCAAGAGAAAGATGAGAGACAGGAGACCGAACAATGCAGAAGAGCTGAAGGCCGCTATTGAATCACCCTGGTCTTTACTAACACCTCAGCAGTGCCACAGGCTGACAGCATCTGTGCCACACCACATTGAGGCAGTAATTCGTGCAAAAGGGGCCCAAACCAAGTTCTGAGTACATATGCATGTTTATACTTTTCAGAGGGCTGACATTTCTGTATTTAAAAACCTTTTTTTATTGATTTCATGTAATATTCCAATTTTTTTGAGATTTTGATTTTGGGGTTTTCATAAACTGTAAGCCATAATCTTCAAAATTAAAACAAATAAAGGCTTGAAATATCTCACTTTGCATGTAATGAGTGTATATAATATATTAGTTTCACCTTTTACGTTGAATTACTGAAATAAATGAACTTTTGCACGCTATTCTAATTATTCGACTTTCACCTGTACCTACATGATATGCAAGGTGGTAGTTGACCTTATTCTGTAGTGGTTAACTGGTCCTCCCCCCAAAAAAGGTAGAGAACTGCTGATTTAAAACATTTCAGGTTTTGATAAATATAACTCACATATTTGGCAGCCTGAGAACATAGAGGTATAACTGCACACTTACTAAAATGACGAACAACTGGATATGTTATCTATAGATCAGATACCACCCATTGATGTAATAAGTAGAATCAGTTATTCAATGTGGGGGGAGCTACTCCTCAACAAGATTATGCTTATATGTTACAAGAAAAAAAAAGTTTTTTTTAATATTATTTTCAAAATTATTTAGGGATAATAATTTACTCTAAGAAATAAAAAAAAACTACCAGAAAATAGTGAAAAAGATTTAAAGTGTTTGTGGGGAAAAAAAACTAAAAGTGAAAAAAAAAATAGCGCTATGATCTGTTAGAGGCCTGGCCAATCTGTGGCTCTCCAGGTGTTGTGAAACTACAACTCCGAGCATGATTTAACCTCAGGCATAGCTGATACAAGACAAAGCATGCTGGGAGTTGTAGTTTTACAACACCTGGGACCAGATTTACTAAGCGGCGGGTTTGGAAAAGTAGAGATGGTGCTCATAGCAATCAATCAGATTTTAGCTGATTTCTCTAGTATGTAATAGTTAAATGAGATCTAGAATCGGATTGGTTGCTATGGGCAACATCCCCTCTTTTCCAAACCTGCAGCTTAGTAAATGTGACCCCTGGAGAGCCAGAGATTTGCCAGGCACCTGGTCTATTATATTTATAAGAGAGATGAACTATTACACTGGGAATTTTCTCTTTCTGATTGAATGAGCTGAGTGCTGATATAGTAATTGATTACTCTATGACTTCCTACACGCCTGCTGCTGTCGCAGACGACGTTCCTACCAGCAACGTTTCGTTAGTGGATCACCGTATATACAAAGGGAGACCATTCCCCTTGCACATGTGGGACTTCCGAACGCAGAACCCTACTGTCAAATTTTACGCGCCGGCCTTATGGAAAGTGGGGCCATTGCGTAAAAAAGGATAATACATTAGGGCTTAACCAAGCTCTTACTGTAGACTTTATATACGTCCCCCCTCGCACCATGCGTACACGCCCTCGGAAAGTCTTTCAGCACGGAAGCCTGGATTTGAGGATCCAGATCCGTGCCAGAGGCCTGAAGCGCACACATGCGTTGTATTAAAATGTGGACATTTTATGCGCCCCCAAAATTTTTACATTCTGGATCCGGTCCTCTATGTTTAACGTGTGTGGGGGTCGGTGGAGTGTGTGTTATTTATTTATTTTTTTACAGCATCATTATTTTTAATAATGAGTTTAATAATGAGTTAATGAGTTTCAATCTGACATATGCAACCTGTGGATAAGCAGGTACTGGGAAACTACAAATACCAGCATGCTCCAACAGCAGAGACATAGCTGACAATTTGCATGATGGGATTTGTAGTTTCAACTACTGGTGAGCTGCACATTACCTCTTGCCTATACTATACCATTGCCTATACTAGTCCTCAGCCAGTAGAGAAACTGACCCTGAATCGTTGTGGCTTATGAGGTGCATATCTTAAAGAAAATGACTATTCTGCATGTGTGGTCATACTGACTCTGCAATCTACGTAGCCTTTAGACTGCACGTGGTTTTTAAAGTAAAAGGAGGCGTTCACGTGCAGCCTCCAGGGGAACTTGGAAGTGGGCGGGGGAGGTATTTAGATTAGGCTGAAAGGGAGGTGTTAGATATGTCTGTGTGTATTTTGCCTACTTAAAAGGGAAAATACGCACCGGAAGATAAGGTAGCGTGTGGCACTCGTAAGAACAGGGGCGGAGGAGTGGACCGGACAGGTAGGTGTGAATTCGGTCCTCTATTACCGGCCCTGTGTGTGCATTTGGTTTTTGCTTTACTTGATTTTCAGATGACATATTGTCAATGTGTTATTTCCCACCCAGATATACTACGGGGACGGCAACTGCTTCACACTACCTACAAGATGTTCATGGCGGCCGCTGGAGTGGAGGGTGAGTCAGTGGCCTGTTTCCGTGTCTCTTGCACACCACACTAACTGTTCCCCATCCCCCTCCCGTCTATGTCTCTGTATGCTCTATGAGTGCTGATACAACATTATATAACATCTTGTGTTCCCCCTAGTGCTCAGTCTGGTGTTCTTCTGCATATACTGGGGTCAATATGCGCAGGACGGCGTAGGGAACCCCAGCATCAAAGTACTAGGTTTGTTGAACTGTCTAGACTTTAATATATCAATTTTTGGGTTTGGCCCATAAATTTTAAAACCTTTGTTGAGCCTTGCTGTAACCCATAGCAACCAGTCATATGTTAGCTTGGAATTTGTTTTCAAGAGAGAACATTTCAAATTTAAAACTACATTTCTCAATTAATATCTTATATTTTATAATTAATATTTTTTTTTAATTACCCATACCCTCCAACATGACCTATTAGGTACAAAACACTACCCCTCAGTTTTCAGCTTAGTTACTATAGTAACCACCTTTGTTGAAGAGGGAAAAAGTTTTTTTTTAAATATCAGTTAATTCATTTAAACCAGGTGAGTGACAGTTGGAAGCTCAGGAGTGGATTATATTGTACATAATGGAATGGGTCATGTTGGTGGGTCTATCTACCCAATGCTCAAGAAGCATTTCTAATTTAGCACTTTTTCATGGACCACAATTCAGTGACCAGACAATGAGATTTTTACAGGCCAGCTAATGTTTGCGAATTTGATGGGAGTAACAGCAATAAAATAGGATCATATCTGCATCTTGCTATACCCATGTTGAACTGCAGAGGGAGCACATTTAAAATGTACCAACATAAAGGGTATAGAAATTATGTTGTAGCTCATTTCTAAATAAGAGTTTAAAAAGAGAGCTGCTAAGTATTTGTGTTCTTAAAGCAAAGTCAGCCAGTATTTCCACTGCATGCAAAATATAATATAATGGTTTTTCCCCCATGACATCTCAGCGCAAACTGGATCTGCTAAATCTTCAGTCTTCTGTCTCTCTGTTGTAGCCAAGCTGCTCTTCTCAGCCAGTTTCCTCATCTTCTTGCTCATGCTGATCTTGCTTGGGAAAGGATTTACTGTGACAAGGTGAGGAGATCACACGTAATGTCCTCAACCTAGGACATAATAATGGTCCCAGAAATATAAGGGGTAATTAAATGCAGCCCGATTCACAACAATGGCCAAACCTTTTTAGAATGCTTAGCTGCTATAAAGTGTGAGACCGTTTTATCATCATCATCATCATCATTAAGTCATGCACAGGACCAGTGTAAGGTCTCTGGACACACTAGGCAAAACTTCTCCCGGCCACCCGGCACAGGAGATCAACCAAGCGTCAGCCCCTGCATAGCGCAGTAGTAGGCAGGAGCCGAGTCTAAATTGAGAAAGGTATGTGTTCAATTTCCTAGTTGAAAACCAGGGAGTAGAAACTCATTAGAGACTGCACAGCAAAACCGAGTCTCAACTGATCTCTTGTGGCAGATTCTACTTTTTCGGCTTAGTTGCTCAGCCTTCATGTCCTAGAAAGCTGATTGGCTAAGCAGTACATGTAAGCACCAATGCATGGGGATTAGCGGAGTCTTGACTCCTGAATACACAAGCCGCTGCAGGGGATTAGCTGAGCGGTGGTGGCTTGTGTGTTCCACAGCAACTGCCAGCTTTGGGGCTCTAAACACCTCCATTCTGCCTTAGGGATCTGCCTATTGAGCCTGGACAATACATCTAAAGCGTCACCATTTTGTCCTCCCCTATAGGATGGCAGGTCCAGGTGGGTAAATTGCACTATATAGAATTGTAAGCCAGGGGGTGGAGCCGACACAATGCATAAAATCTATCATTTCATTAGATCTGTTGTGAATCCGGGCCTCTACCCCCATCTCACCAAAACATTCCCCCATGACAACAGTCAGTCCTATGCCCCCCTCACTATTATGTCCCTTCCAATTCATATGGTTCTTGTTACAGAGGCCGCATTAGCCACCTGGGCTCCATCAAGTTGTCGGTCTATATGACGCTGTATACAGTCACTCACACGGTGCTATTCATTCACGAGGCACAGGTAAGAGCAATTCTGCTTCTAGACAAACTATTCAGCAAGAAGAGCAAATTTAGGTTCTTTGCAAATGTTTATCTGTTTTCATGTGCTGCCTATTCCCTCACAACTCCAAGGGCCAGAGTTACTTTATTCTCTAGTATATAAAAAGAAAGTAAGAGATAGAATCTGATTGGTTGCTATAGGCAACATCTCCACTTTTCCAAACCCACAGCTTAGTAAATCTGGCCCTAAATGTCTCCATAACTATTACATTTGCCTCCTGTCCCCAGGGTAACAGTGTTTTGCTGATGTGTAAATGTATTTTTAGTCATGTTATCTAACTCTCCTTCTTGCAGTTCTTTGATCCAGCGCAGGTCTTGTACACCTACGAGTCCCCCGCAGGCTATGGGAATATTGCGTTGCAGTTTCTTGCCTACATATGGTTCTGTTACGCTGTATTAGTGACGCTGAAGCATTTCCCAGAGAAACAGGCCTTTTATGTGCCGTTCTTTGCTGCATATACACTCTGGTGAGCATGAATGTGAGAGGGATTTTGTACAGTACCAAATGTGGCATTGCTTGAGTTACAGTGAAGATAATAAATGAGTTAAATGCGCAATTTACGTAGGACTTAAGAAGGGGGCGGCTCTGAATCACCATTACGAACCTATTTCCTCAATATGTCATAATGACTTAAGAAGGAAGGGGCATGCCGGGAAAATTAAGAATGAAGATAAGTAGATTGGGTAGAGGGAGCCATTTAAATGAAATTTGGGCATGCATAAACGTTCTTAATTAGTTGATCTATGCACATAACTGCGAACCTAAAGATAAGGTAGCCCTATGGCATTCGTAAGTCGTTTAAGAAGCTGAAAACCGGGGGTGTGTCAAGGGAGTCGCCTTGCTACTAGTTGCTTATAATTAAGAACCTAAATCATTCTTAAGTGTGAATGTGGTTCAATGACATGGGACTGGATTTAAAGTCTGCGCATAAGAGGGGAATGCCCTCCCCCTGTCAATCCCCTTCGTCGTGTTGATTTTATGGAAGATACGCTACCATAAGCAAGGATTAACAGTGACCATATGACCGCTGATCCGCGTGAAAGTAGTAAACCCTGCCCCTACTGTATCATTTACATCTTCTCCCCGCCCACCTTGGCGGATGGAGGGGAAGAACCACCAGTTGTATGGCTATCCTGTCATAAGTTCTGAGTAAGTAACTAACTAACCGCGTGTAGTAGAGCAGGGGGAGTGCCCTGTTCTCCTGCGTGCAGGACACTGGATACCAAAAGCCGTACGTTAACCTCGGCAATGGAGCCTAAAGTAGGGATTTAACCCTTGACTCTGGTTCCGGCCCATTGATGTGACAGCGATATTGCTGTGAGAGGCCCATGTATTGACTGAGTGACATTTTGTGAACCACGGACCAGTGTGATCAATGTTTTCAGAACTGTCCTTATCTATGTGATAACAGGTTCTTCGCGGTGCCTGTCATGGCTCTTATTGCTAACTTTGGAATCCCTAAATGGGCCCGTGAGAAAATTGTGAATGGGATCCAGCTGGGAATCCACTTCTATGCGCACGCAGTTTTCCTGGTGAGTAGAAGGATGCATTCAGAACACAAAAACCCAAAAGCTCAATATAGCATTAACGGCACTACATTAGAAACTTCTGAGGAGGAAAGGGATTGAGGACTCACTAATTCATTTGACTTAAAGGTAGCCAAGAAATGCAACACAGCAATGAGAAGGACAAGTCAGATGCTTGGTTGCATAGGGAGAGAAACTAGTAGCAGAAAGAGAGTAGTCATTGGTAGGGCCTCATCTGCTCTACTGTGTTCAGTTCTGGAGTCCATGGATCAGATTCAGAATTATTTACAGCGATCGCTCAAGAGGTATGGAATATAATGTGATCCTATGTGCCATACCTGCGAGTGAGGTACACTTCCGAACCCTGGACCATACCTTAACTTTTACGCACCTTAAATTTGGGGTGGATTGTGCGTTAGGGCCAAGCCCATACTGTATAATGTAATAACCCCCTCCTCCCTGCCCTCCATGTGTGCACACAGTACACATGGCGGCCTGATCCAGACTTAAGTAGCAGAGCGCGAACATATGGAAGAGATCTGTGCGTTCAGCCGCTACTAAGGTACATATGTGAGTGCAAAAGGGCCCTTGCGAACCATTTACTTATCCAGAACACCACCTTATTTTTTCTGCACGTATTGTTTAAACACGTGGAAAAGATCATTTATTGCTAAAAGTCAACATGGTGGACATGGCGTGCAAACTCTTGCCATATGATTCTGAGTGGTCTGCAATCAGATGATTGGCACAGCACTTGTGTAGATGTGTATTCAGCTCTAGGATCTGGTCTAAAAGAAGAGGTTAAAACAATATCTGGATGAAAGTTTATCCTACAGGAGGCAGAGGGAGCGGGTGTGTAGTATTTGTGGCTGGGAGCTGAATATAGAAAGGTTTTGGCAGGAATGATTGATTTTTTTTTTATTCTATGCTGTGAACAATACGTAGCGGACAGTTGCCAGTCCAATGAGCCGAATATCGGGGTAGATCCAGACCTAAGTACGCTAGAGTTTATACGCTAGCCATTGATTGTATGTACTGTGCATCCGCATGGTAGATGTTACGCCACATAACTCTGAACGCACGTACCATCAGTGTTACTATGGACGAAGGGGCGTCTTCCATACGACTCCAGGAAATACGCTTTGGAGGTGGAGGGAGGCATTTAAATTGTACAGTTAGGCCATTATGTACGTCAGTAGTTACGCTTTGAAAAGTTAAGGTAGTGTTTGGGAAGCGTAAAACGACCAAAGTACGTATGAGCGAGGGGAGTGCATAGAAAATACGCGATAGCATAAATACGCTACGCGATGAAACATAACAAGCACTTAGCTCTGGATCTGCCCCATCGTCCCTAATGCGGCTGATGGCTTAATTGTGGCGAAATTGTGCGGATTATGAATATTCCTATTGAGGTTAGGCTGATAGAAGGGGAGGGTTAGGCATAGGGGCAAATACTCATCGTTGCCTTTGGAGCTATAGGATCAAGACTCACATGCTGTCTTCTCTACAGTGGTTAAATATAATTAGCTGAGAGCGTGCTCTTGCTTTAACAGCATAGCTGATACATGACAAAGGATGCTGGGATACGTAGTTCAACAACGACTGAAGAGCCACAAGTTGGCTCTACATGATCAAAAATCCAACAAGGTGAAGCCCAGTGGTGCCTACAACCAAGCCTCCACATGCCAGGTCCCCCTCTTAGTACAGGATGTCAATATTATCTCTTTTTCACTATTCGCTCTGTGTACCTTTTCTGTCGCCCCTCAGGTAATCACTAGACCCTCTGCAGCCAATAAGAACTTCCCGTACCACGTGCGCACCTCTCAGATTGGAATCATGGAACAGAGCACAGAGAAGTTCCCCCATCACGTGTATGGAAATGTCACATTTATCAGCGACTCTGTTCCCAATGTCACCGAACTCTTCTCTATTCCCAGCAGCAATGGGAATTCTGGAGTGGTAAGGGACCATGCTAATATCTGTCATCTATAATTATTATTATCATTGCATTATAAATGCTTGCCGTCCTCTGGGTTTTCAAAATCAATGTATAGGGCTGTCACATAACGGTGGGAGTCCCCGGCATGAGGGCTGTCTTTCAGAAGTAGAAATAGCCCAAAGTTCTTTTTCGGCTGTCTCTATTTCGAAAAAAGTCAGCATTTTTACAAAAAAATGTATGTATGCAGATCGGCATACTCGCCCATTTATTTTCGTCGCAGACACCATCAGATCGGGTTAGGGTTAGGATCAGGCTGCAGGGAAGGGAGGGTTAAGGTTAGACTGTGGAGAAGGGAGGGTTAGGGTTAGGCTGCAGGGAAGGGAGTGTTAGGGTCAGGCTGTTGGGAAGGAAGGGTTAGGTTTAGAGTCATGGAAGGGGAGGAATCGAGTTAGGATCAGGTTGCGGGTAAGGGAGACTTAGGGTTAGGTTAGGGTGTGGGGAAGGGAGGGTTAGGTTCAGGCTGCGGGGAAGGGAGTGTTAGGGTCAGGCTGTTGGGAAGGAAGGGTTAGGTTTAGGGTCATGGAAGGGGAGGAATCGGGTTAGGATCAGGTTGCGGGTAAGGGAGACTTAGGGTTAGGCTGCTGGGAAGGCAGGGTTAAAGTCAGGCTGTGGTAAGGGTGGGTTAGGGTAATGGAAGGGGAGGGTTAAGGGTAAGTGATTAGGGAAGGGGTTGGGGATGGATTTTTTTTTACTTACTTTTCAAAGCACTGTGTTTGGTGCTCCGGGAATCAATTGCTTTGCCTCTTCCAATCAAAGTTACAAAATGGTTGGGAGAGAATGGCCCTTTTGCAATAGGGCTGTTCTTAGCCGTGACCCACACCCATCACAAAAGCAGCAACGTCCTAAAGCCTTATAAGGACTTTTGAAAACTCCATTGCTTGATATAATGTTCATGGTTGTCTTCTCCACATATCCAAGTCTTTTATATCCTGGCACTATCCCTCTCTCACTGAGTCTTCTCTCCTCCACTCAGATCAATAAACCAGTGCAGTATCCAGTGACCCTGGGCCAGTGTTATTCCCAACTGACATCTGACGTGCATCATGTGATCAGCCCGCCATCACTGAACGGTTCTGTCGGCAGCCAAAAAGTGCCAGTCGGGGAGACTCAGCTTGGGGGACTCCAACAACTTCATGCACCCCAAATCCATCATCAAAATGGATTTCCTGAATATTTTAGTATACGCTCAGCAGGGCCACAGCCAATGTAGACCCTCGTTATTGAGAAGACTACAGTTCCTTTTAAGACAACATAGACTTGCAGAAGTCAGACATTGGCTGACAGTCCGGGTGTGTGTGTGTGCGATCAACATGTAAGACTTATTCGAGTGAGTGTGTCTTTATAATGACCATGTGTATATAGGATCATACCTTCTACATATGTTTATGTGTGCATGAGCAGAATATGAAATATTTATGTGCCAGCATCCATTAACATGTGCCTGTCAGGGGTCTTGTGTTTCATATGAGCAATGTTTAACTTAATTGGAATTTATTAAGTTATTTCTACTAATTTTAGCTTTAATTTGTTTTTGTTTTTGTTTTTTGCTTATATCTGTACTCACTATGGGCCAGATTCACACTACTGGACGTATTGCATATATGTCTGGTGTTTACAGATATTTGAGACTGTGCATGCAGTATATTTTTTACGTAATCTACGTATCTTTTCGTTACGTAGATTGCGTATATGCGGTCTTTAAGTATATATATACGTCCAGTAGTGTGAATCCGACCCTATATCTGTCTGTAATTTCCATGTGGTTTACAGAATCACCAAAGCCCCCATGTATGTAGCTTCCTATTTCTCTCCACTTTGCCTTCTGTAGTTTGCAGTCCTTCTGCATTTATCCTGTCACTAGTTTCTTGTTTCTTACGACTCCCTGTCTATAGCTTCCTGTTTCTCTCCCTAGTTTTTTGTTTCCTTTCCTCTCCGCCTGAGTGTAGTTTCCTGTTTACTCTCATCTCTGCCTTTCTTTTGTTTTCTGTATTCTCTCTTCTCCGCCTTTCTGTGGATTCCTCCTTCCTCTCCTCTCCGCCTTTCTGTAGTTTCCTCTTAACTCCCCCTTTCCACCAGTCTGTAGTTTCCTGTTTCCTCTCCTCTCCTCCTGTCTGTAGTTTCCTGTTTCTCTCCCTTTCTGCCTGTCTGTAGTTTCCTGTTTCTCTCCCTTTCCGCCTGTCTGTAGTTTCCTGTTTCTCTCTCTTTCCGCCTGTCTGTAGTTTCCTGTTTCCTCTTTTGTCCATATGTCTGTAGTTTCCTATTTCCTCTCCGTCTGTCTGTAGTTCCTGTATTCTTACCTCTCCGTCTGTCTGTTGTTTCCTGTATTCTCTTCTCTCCGTCTGTCTGTAGTTTCCTGTTTCTCTCCCTTCAGTCTGTCTGTGGTTTCCTGTTTCTTTCTCTTCCGTCTGTCTGTGGTTTCCTGTTTCTTTCCCTTCCGTCTGTCTGTGGTTTCCTGTTTCTTTCCCTTCCGTCTGTCTGTGGTTTCCTGTTTCCTCTCTGCCTGTCTGTAGTTTCCTGTTTCTCTCCCTTCCGTCTGTCTGTAGTTTCCTGTTTCTTTCAATTCCGTCTGTCTGTGGTTTCCTGTTTCCTCTCAGCCTGTCTGCGGTTTTCTGTCTCTCTCCATTCTGAATTTTTTTTTGTAGTTTTAGTCTATCCATTTTTCCTGTTTTGAAGCTTCTCAGTAGTCCTATCTGTAGTAACCCGGCTCTGTCTGTTTTGCTTGGCTGTAGATACCTGGGACCATTCTGATTTCCTGAATTTTCTTAATTATTCCATTAATCCCTGTATTGTGCTACTTCATCAGTCTCCAGTTTATCTATCTCACCCTTTCTCATTTCCCTTTAATTTGTCTTCACTGTCCTGTTCCTCCAGTCACCTCTCCTATAAAATCCTTTATCATTTTAAACCACCCATGATGTCGCTCTGCTGGTTGTTTGGTACTAAAAATCAACAATGTCTGTTTGTCTCTTGCACTATTCTCCATCTCTTCATTCATTCCTGTTTGTAGTGTCTGACTCTGTCCATTCCTCTTTAGTTTGTTGTAACCTACAATGCGGTCAGTCTGTGGTCTCCTGTCGGTCACTATTCTAACATTAGGTAGAGTTACACGTCTCATCTCCGTTGCAGGTTCCTGATATTTTTGCTATTCATTGTACTTTTATCCCATTGTATATTCTACGAATGTAAATGAGTTGCTAAACTGGTATGTTTGTCTGTCCATGCAAAAACAGTGGCACAAATGGGACATGGGAGGAGATATTGGGAGTAGCGGGTATTAGAGCACATATAAGCTGGGCATTGCCATAGTAACAGGATACCAATAGAGACTGTATTACATATAAAATGGCATGTTTTGTAACCATCTGATGTGTTACCTGTGTAAAGCCTGATGGAGTTTTGCTTATTTTTATAGTACAATGAAATCACTGAGGTACAATCCAGTTGCCTGGTGCTCTTTTACATCTCCCACTACAATGTTATAGATGGTGGACCGTATTCAGAGAACCGTTTTTGCGGGGAGTTCCGCGCGTATTTTTAGGGTTGGATGAACTGCGCATGCGTAGTAACTAAATTTACGCCATCTACGTTGATTTTACGCACAGAAGTTCACGGACTTGTGAATCGCACTTGGGAAAATACATACGGAGGGGCGCGGTTGTAATCCGTCCAGAGAAAGATACGGGAAAGTGGGTGGGGGGAGGCATTTGAGGGCACGTTTAGTTAGATACGCACATACGTAAGTATTATACACACGTAAAATGCAACTAAAAGATCAGAGTTCTCGAGGGACTCGTACGTCTCCAGCAACCTGTCTGTGTGAGGGGTGTGTCATGGGTGTTGCCTTGCAACGTCTGTGCGTATAATTGCGAACCTTTCACTGACCGTTCTCTGAATATGGCCGATATCTAGTTATATATATATATAAGAGGCCGATCCTCAGGTCCATACGTCATGGGAATTACGAACCGTGCGTACGTAACTCCCCTGCCTTGAAGGTTGTGCGCATGTGCACAACCTTCTTACGATGCTATAAGGATCGGCATACGTAACGTATGCTACGTATGCCGGCTGTTCCGGGAAAGGGGCTGTCCCCTTGATTATGACAGTCGGATCTCTGCCTTAAAGGCGGAGATACACATGTAAATGAGGGGACGGGGCTGGGGAAGCCACGTTACGGCCAGGTTTGCAGCCACAGACATGGTTGTAGTAAAGTGAAGTGTCCAGATTTACTACCTTTAGCGGGGAGTGCAGGGGGCTTGAACTCCCCACTACGCAAACGGCCGTAATGACCTCGCACGGCTTCCGGGCGCTTCCGGCCCTAAGTTAGACCTAGCCAACTAGAAGGTGTGAAACTACTAGTCCCAGCATGCTCTAACTTCATAGCTAGAGCTGATACCTGGCAAAGTATTATGAAGATTCAGAGGTTGGCCAGGCCACCACTAAGAGAACTGCTTGACATTATTCTGTTGATGGCATGCCGGCCAATGCATGGGCAAAAAACCCCCCAAGACCCTGCATCATCTTCACTCAAATATTGTCTGTTGTCACTTTTAATCTTTATGGTAGACTTGTCACCTACTTGCACACTACTGGGGCAAATACTTTGTAGGCAGAAACAATATTTAGCAAATTACTGTAATTCACCGTTCACATCATTGAGGCATTGCTGAGGGTTGAAGCTTCTTAAAGCATGCAATGACCAATCAAATTTTAACTATCATTTTAAAATGATTAAATTAAAGCTAGAATCTGATTGGTTGCTGAAGGCCACATCTACATAGTTCCTTTTTAGAAGCTGAAGTCAATTTTCTGCATTAAGGTTTAGCCTACAAAGCGCCTCATGTCTCATTAATGTCTTTGGACGTATTCACACATGTTTTTGCAGAAGATTGCGTGCGTATTTTTAGGAGCGGATTAAATGCACATGCGTAGTAACTTTTTCCTCGCAAATTACGTAGTATTAACGCACGTAAGGACACAGCCTTATGAGTCGCACTTAGGGACATACATATGAAGGGGCGTGGTTTTTTTATCCGTACGGCAGAAGTTACGTGAAAGTGGGCGAGGGAAGCATTTAAATTTGCATTTGAGGGCCCGGTTAGATAAATACGCACGTACGTAAGTAACATACATGCGTAAGCAAACACATAGGGTTTAGGGTGCCCTATGGAGGCGGAAGTCACCTAAAACCCGCACGGCCAAGGGGAGTGTCATGGGTGTGGCCTTGCTATGTGTGTGCGTTAAAACGCGCCCGTAGTAAATACGGATCTGTGAAGCTGGTCCTTTGTCTTTTATTAATCTGCCTTAAATATTGGTTCAGCCTGTAAACTGTCTGACCCCTGCTGTGAAAAGGGTCTGAAGCACTGCTAGAGTGACAGCTTGCCAATAAGGTTTACATTACTCGAGGAGGTCTCCTATACCCCATTCTGGCAGAACCTAGCACTACATATTGCACAAAGAAAGACAAAGGTGTTAAAAACTTGCAAAATAAATCTCATTTTGATATTTATAATGTGTGTGTATATCATTAATATTTATATCATATGTGAAATCAAAAGAAAGAAAGTCTTTTACTATCGTATCATCTAGTTATATATCATTATCTGTCTCTGAATACTGTACTCTGTAGTTCTTACTGCCACTTCTTCAAACTCTAATCCATACTCAACTCTATGGCTCATCAGCCAATCCAGGGAAGCACCAAATTAGCACGGTTGGTTGACCTGCAGGGTGAGACAAATGAATACTGTGCAAGCAGTATTAGGAGTTTAGAGGTGGTGTTTTCTAGCTCAACTCATAAACATAAATTACAGTTTTTATAGAAATCACGTGCAATAAGCAAAAGCTAACTTGCCTATGTGCAAAACAGAAGCCTGCAACCTGCTTTATCTGGGGGGGGGGCTAGGGTAATGAGGCAGGGAGGGCTGGCTTAGGTAGTTACGGTCAGGCCTAGCCGTAATTACACTCTTGTTACGCTGGCTGAAGTTAGAGGGTAGCCTTCAGTCGGCGTGACAGAGTGTAATTACGGGACCGGGGGAGTGTCAGGGGGAGTGCATGCCGGTTACGCTGTGCATACTAACACAGCACATCGGCGTTAGTCTGGATCAGGCCCCTTGTCTCTTTTCACATTCCCATTTATTAATTTGCTCTTAAAAACACCACTGCTTGCGTTCCCTACTTACTAAATCTTCTCTCATCTCGTTAAGGACTTCTCTGCTGCTCTACACAACCAGAACTGTCGCCTTCTCCCTTTTACTCCACTGACTCATCCATGCTTCATCTTCCCTATAGATTGTTAGCTCTTGTGAGCAGGATCTAGCTTTCCCTGCTTTCATCACCTTATTCTCCCCTTGCTTTATTTTAAAGAGGGGCTCTAAACCAGTTTGTTGCCCCATTTTCTTGGTCACATGAGCTGGTTCTTTAGATTTAACTCTGTGTATAACTTGATGTCTAATTTACAATATGTGATAGATAGATAGATAGATAGATAGACAGACAGACAGACAGACAGATAGATATGAGATAGATAGATAGATAGATAGATATGAGATAGATAGATAGATAGATAGATAGATAGATAGATATTAGATAGATAGACAGACAGACAGATATATATGGTGGAGATATCAAGCAAGCGCTCTTTGATTATTACCACACATCAGCACAAAATGCATTTTGCGATACTTGGCCTCATCCAGAAGCGCACGGAAATAACAGAGCAGTGTACATGCCGCACGTGCAGCCTGCAATTGGAGCGTGGAACGTCTGATCTAGAGGTGCCCACAACGGTACCTGGGGATGGGATGCACCTGATGGGACACACAAGGTCACTACTGCTACATGCCCAAATACATTGTGCACCTGCAGGGTCGTACACTGTATTTCATTGTTGCAAATGTTTTCAATAGTGATATCACTTTAATCGCAATGTGATGGCTGTAAAATAAAATAGTTTATTGAATTTTTTTATAAAATAAGAAAATGTTTCATTTTTTTTTCATTTTTATTTTTATTAATAACATTCAGAAAAAAACATTTAACAATGGAACAATACAGCAGCAGCGATTGCATAAAGTTGTTTTTGCTTTCAAAGTTTGAAAATCAAACGTAGAGGTAATAAATACGCTGGAATGGGCCCTCAGAATCCAGACTTCTGTGCTGGAAGACTTTCCAATGGTCGGACGGGCGGCTGGTATACTGCTCAGACACAAGGTGGGAGGTATAGTAATTCTACAGTAAGGACTGGCTTCAGCCTTGACATGCAATCCTAACGTCTGCACTGTCCCTATTTTATGTGGGGATGGTGTGGAATAGGGGTCAGCTGGTGGAAAATCCTTACAAGCGTCTGGATTTCTGGATACAGCAGAATTCCTTTGCTAGTGCTGCAGCCAGAGCTCCGAGTAGGTCTAGATCCGGTGCTAAGTTATTATGATATTGGAAACAAGAGGAAGCACTTAGAGATTATTTTAAAATAAAATAACTACTTATTTAGTAAACATATATTCTAAAAAAGATAACATGTCACATTAAACTGTATATCTAGTTTAAAATCTAGAAACCATTGCAATTAATCACATTAACATTTTCATGAAACACGGATATTCAAATAGACAAGTGTTTCATATAGACATCCAAATAAGGGCCCGTATTCAGAGTACCGGACGTATAACATATACGTCCAGTGTTTAGCGATTTTTACTACTGCGTATGCGTAGCCATTTTTTAACGTAATCTACGTATCTTTTTTTAAATGCGGTCTTTCTACGTAAGAAAAAGATACGTAGATTACGTAAAAAATTACTACGCATGCGCAGTAATAAAAATCGCTAAACACCGGACGTATATGTAATACGTCTGGTTCTCTGAATACGGGCCAAGATTCTATGTAAACAAATACAAATCGCTATAAAACATGGGGCCAAGATGCTTGTTATATATGTGCAAAAAAAGAAGTAGAATCCTAGTAGATGATAAAAAGTCTTTATACAGTAGCAGTGATTTGCAGCAATCTGCAGACAAATGAGTGTTAGATCTAACATTCAGCTGTATTTTTATATATCAGGTTCCAGTGATACAAGTATATAGGAATATTGCACTTTAAAGCACAGTCACAAATTGAAAGTTATATAAAATCTTAAGCCCTCGTATCTGGAAAAAGATAATTCCACAAAGGAGGCAGCCTCAATTGATGGGTAATGACCCACAGTGGTGCAGCGATGTTACATATACTCCGAGACCGGTGAGAGCAGATTAATAGTTCTCAATGTATGGAGGGGTGGGTAAAGGCTCACTGTTTAATGCAAAAGATAGAGTAATTAGCATGTAGAGTCCAACCGGGCTTTTCTCCATATCTGATACACTTGGCTAATGAGCAATTACTGTCCGTACATATCGCAACTTCTAAATTTTCACAGATATAGCATAAACGAGACATAGAACACATCACCTTGCACCATACTTGCCAACTCTCCTGGGATTCTGGAATTGCTCCCGAAATCACAGGAGTATAATTTCCTGCATTTTGCCACAGTGGAGCCCAGTGCCAGACATTATACTATTAAGCTCTCCCTGATAATGTGATTTAATGCAAATCACTGCTTCAAGTCTTGCCCCCTGCCTATAAATGCTGTGAGCCAGAACACTTCTAATGATGGGACGACGCTTGAGGCCACAAATCAGTAATTTCCTATATACATCATTAAGTTCCTATATACTGTCGGATCTCTGCCCCCTCCAGGATCTCCCTTATAAGTTTCCCTTACACTGATAATTAACACATAGGGCCGGATCCTGGCCTAATAATGACAGGCCACCTACGCATGCAAGGTGTGTAAGTGGTCTGATTTGACTGGAGGGCGCAGAAACAAGATTTGTACGGAACACTGCTGTGCTTTCCCTCCACATCCACCCGCTAAAGAGGGCGAGGGAAAGCATGCTAAGTGTACAGTGTCACCTCCCACACTTGTGCGGATCAGCAGTCATATGTATCGCATAGATGCCAACTCTCCCTGAATATCAGGGAGACTCCCAGAAGATTGGGTGATCTCCCTGACTCCCTGAAGTGTTTGGTAATCTCCCTAATTCTAATTTCATCCATTGAGGTCTATGGAGATGATCAATTTCATGGAGGCCAAGATGTAATGAAAGAATCTTGTTAATCAACTGCAGCGTCACTTTTAGCTTCTCTATAAAGATAGTAATGAAAGTATTCACTGACAATTTAATACTCAATAAATACTGACATTTTTATTGTAAAATAGTTTTCCTGGCAGTGCTAGATACACCTGTGGGTGGAGCTATTCACAGGACACACCTCTTTGGTGCAGCACCTTGATAGTGCTCATACAATCTCCCTGATATTCATTTGCAAAAGTAGGCAACCATGACGTATCGCTGAGCCACACGTTTGATTTAAGGCGTATGCTGGCAAAAAAAGCTTGCATGAGAGAGGGGAGTGACGGGGGCGTGCACTCTCCTCTCTCTCTGGATCAGGTCCACAGACACATAATTAAATTTAAATGTGCAAAGACACAGATGTATGCAGCCTAAAAGCCCAATTCAATGTGCATGTCAGCTAACGTAATACATTTGGTATTGGTAGAAATTGAATACCACCTCCATTACAACCTGTTGTTGTATATTCTACACAATTGTTAACACCTGTTGTTGTAGATAGATAGATTAGAGATAGAGATGACTGAGATTGAGATATATATACTGGGTGCATGGATGTGAGGACTGTTGTACTACAGTGGGGTAATTGTGTCATTTTGGTGAGTTCCGGTACTTTCTTACAACAAAAATGCACTAAACATATCTGCAGCAGAGTTAAATAGGAAGAAAATCAACATGTGAAAGGAGCTGACAGAGATCCATATAACAATAATTCGTCTGTAGTGGGCGGGGCCAGATAAGCACTTCCGGTCGAGCACTGAGAGTTTTGCTTCCGGTTCATGTGGGAGTGCACTACTACAGATAGCGGACTTGGCTGCTGCAGGTGAGTGTCCTGGAATGGGTGATGGGTGATGTAGCGGGTGTGATATAGTGAGGATTGCCCCGGGGACTGATGGCCGCTGTTGGAATCGGGTCATGTGTCATCTATGTCTGCAGATGCTGCATAAACACTAGACATGGTCCTCCCTGCAGTCAGGGGATGTGGAGGAATCCTTTGCTGGGCAGACTCCCTCTCTATAGTAATAATAATGTATATAATACAACGGAACCTCTGTCCATGATAATAATGCATGCAATGTTACCTCTGTCTATAGTAATAATAATAATGTATAAAGTACAATGTTACCTCTGTCCATAGTAATAATGTATAAAGTACGTTGTAACCCCTGTCCATGGTAATAACAATATATACAGTATAATGTAATCTGTCCATGGTATTAATGCATGCAATGTTACCTCTTTCCATGGTAGTAATAATGTATACAGTGTAATGTAACCTCTGTCTATGGTAATAATGTATGTAATGTTACCTCTGTCTAAAGTAATAATGATGTATACAGTATAATGTTACCTCTGTCCTTAGTAATGATGTATACAGTACAATGCAACCTCTGTCAATGGTAATAATAATGTATGCACTACAATGATACCTGCAGACACTCTGGCTATAGTAATTATAATGTATACAATACAGTGTTACCTGCAGATAGCCTCTGTCCATACTAATAATAATGTATATAATACAATGTTAGCTTTATCCATAGTAATATTAATGTATGCAATACAATTTTACCTGCAGAAACACACCGTCCATTGCATACACGTATACAATACAGTGGTACCTGCACAGTATTATTGCTATGGAGAGTGTCTGTGAGTAACATTGTATTGTGTGTTTGGGGACAACATTGTTTTGCTATATTTTTCAGCGTTCTGCATTTTTAACCTTGGGAGAAAATTTCCTTGATTTGGAAATGAATATGATTGGCCTAGAACTGTTGTGTATACGGTCTTGGGTTATTTCTGGGTACAGTCCATTTAATGACATATGGACAGGATGTCATTTGTGTTAATTAGAAAAAGTACAGTGTTCTGCTCAATTCTGTCCATGAGAAACTGACTTATATTGACCAGGAGACAGTAAATACTAATTGCTTATTGTTTGTGATGTGTTACTGCATAGTATATTTACATAGTCATTGGATAACACCTTCATAATAGCCGAACATCAATGTAATTAGACATACACCCTCGTTATAGCCAACACTACACCCCTGTGTGTCACACAATGAATTAAGTGTCCGACGTGCAGAGTAAATATACTGTGATGTCCACCTGTTAACATAAGAATGTAAGGATAGATGATGTCATTTTCAATGGTAATAGCACCTTTTAGAGTTTAAAATGAATGTTCATTAGGAATCCCAAAGTGAAATAATTGCTGTAGGTTCCCCAAAAACTTTACACAT
>WWET01003292.1:100170-146447 GCA_011038615.1 Limnodynastes dumerilii | reverse complement strand
CACCATTGAATTGCCGTAACTATCCTCTGTCAGTTGGGATCTTAAGTGACGTGGTAGCGTTCATTTAAGATCCTAAGTGGCAGCCCGCGCCCACTGTCCCTCATTGCCCTGCCTCCCCCCGCCCATTTCCATGCAAATCCTTAAGATCTTAAAGATTCGCAGCACTTAAGATCTTAAGTGCTTGCGTGCGATTCAAACTTACGCTCTTAGCGAACGTAGACGCTACGTAGACGGCGTTACACTATTACTACGCATGCGCAGTTTTGCGAATTTTCTAGGATCTTAAATATACGCTCCTAAGTGCCGTGGAAATCGTATCTCTGAATCAGCCCCAATGAGATGTTGTGAATAGGAGCTTGTGTGTGTTGTACAGTCACCAGTTTTTTTTTTGTTGTTTTGTTTTATTTCTTTTTGTTTTTTTCTATAAAATTTTAATGAAATTAGTAATTTTTTTTACCATCATACTTTGGAAACTTCCTCTTGTTTGCAAAATTGCATTTTTCTAGCATTTGTTTATTTTTGTTTTTTTAAATATATCCTTTTTAAAAAAAAATATTTTGTTCCACTAATGTCTTAAGGTGTACATCTTTTGAGGGAGTGGGGGGTCTTCGGTCTCACAATGCTTCTCTGCATACCCCAATCACATGTGTCTGTTGGTTACATTAAAGATTACTTCTCCTACTGCAGGTTCAGTATCCGGGTAAATACTACTGATCTGTTTCATGTGGATTTAAATTACTGGACCACACTTAAGCCCCGCGATGGTTCCCGTGGCGGTCCCCGCGAGAGAGCCTTCCACAGTGCCACGGTCATAGGGAACTATATGGTGATATATGGTGAGCTTCTCTCTCTCTCTCTTCTGTAATATTCTTCCTAGCACAGTAGTTTAGATGGTATTCATTAGAATGTGCATTCATCACTTTTTTGCAAAGCAAAAAGCAGGCATGTCTTTTTTCATTATCTGTGTGCAGTAAGCAAAAGCAAAGTATTCTCCATGCATGCAAATAATAAAATAAATTTGACTCCACCTGAAATTCAGCATGGTTTTGTCCAGGTGTAACTTTCCTCCTTATTTCCTCTTATTTGCAAACTCTGGATCCGGTCCAATTTTACAGATCTTGGGAACTGATATTAGGTTTAAACAAGAGTTATAAAAGGTTACCAAAGAGTTCAAAGTGAAAGGGGGAAAAGGTAGACCAAAGAAAGGCATAAAAAAGATTGGGAAATTTGGGAGAAGGTAAATGAGGGAATTTGGACAGTTCTGTGTATGTGTTGGTGTGGGTTATCAGGTGTGATTGTGTATTTTGATAGTATGAGAATAGATAGATGCTTGAGGCTATAATCAGAAAGGAGGAAATTCACGTTTGAGGCGTGGTTATTATGATATTGTTAGTGTCATAACCAATCACTAATGGCCCCACCCACTCGTAAGACACATTGAATTGTATCATGTGGAAAGCATAGAGAAGTGATGATAAAATATTACACACTTTGGGCCCGAATCCATTGTCCGCAAATTGTCCGTCTATTGCGGTAAGAAAAATTTGCGTATTTAAATTAAATTAAAATCCGCAAAGTAAATGCACGAAAAAATATTGTGTACCTTATGTAATATTTACTGTGATGCTGCCTGTTAATAATGACTACTGACAGTGTTCATGTATACCAGGCTTCTATTGATAGGAAACTTTATCCTATGGTATTCTTTTTGCCCTTATGATTGGTTTAGTTTTATGTTGTTGTTGTCTGCATTGGGTAGATGTCACAGCTGCAGCTATGTGGTTTATACAGTAGCGCCACCTAGAAGCTTTAAAAGATTCAGTCAACAGTTTTATTTTCGTTAACCTTTAGCTGAAGTAAATTATTGAATATATGTTTTTTTTAATTCCTCTGTTGGATTTTTGTAGGGGGGAACCTGCATATTCACTATCAGGAGGAGAAGTGTTATGATGAAGAAATCTTCTTTTACCACCTGGGCTGTCACCAGTGGGTTCCCAGTGACATTCTGAATCAGATAATGCCACCCCATCAAGGTATGTACGGTCTCCTTAATAATAATCCATTCATACTCCCTCCTGCCAACCTCCACTGCCTCCTCGCCTCCCACATGGTTACTGCCTCTAATTCCCTCATCAAAATTTCTTGCATACTGCCCCACTCCACTGGAAGGAACTCCAGTTCATTGGTCTATTCCCCACCCTTTAAGCTCTCGTGAGCAATGCCCTCAATCCTTTGTGTCCTCTTTTACCTCTTCTCTCTCTTAAGCTGGCCATACACTAGAGCAATTATCAGCCCGAATACCCAGTTATCGGGTGATCGGACAAATAATTGCTGTAGTTAGTGGCCAAGATTCATTTTTCAAACCCCAAATAAATGCACCAGAAACTCTGGTCCAATTTATTTGGTCTTTTGACATGTTTGATTTAAATCTCCCGATATTTTAGGTAAGTCAATCAGCAAGCTGAATTGCTCCCTGTTCCTAAAAGTTGCTGCTAAAGATCTATGTACAAAGCTGCTCTGAAGTATACCTTCAAAGCTGTCAGAGCAGCATAGTACATAGATATACAGCAGCGTATTTTGCGGGGAGTGGTACAGACAGGAATCAGCCAAAGCCGTACTGTGCGGCTTCGACTGATCTCTGTCTGTGCTACCTGCAATAGACACTGCTGCATATCTTTGTACTATGCTGCTCTGAGAGCTTTGAAGGTATAATTCAGAGCTGTCAAAGCAGCTTTGTACATAGATAGCACAGAGAGCCCAACCCCACCCCCACACACACACAGTCTTCTGCTAGGATTATCGGTCCCAGCAGGTGAGGTGTATGGTGCCTATAACGGGACATTTCCCAAGAGGGAAATAGAGGAAATAGCTACTAAACATGCGTAGTAACTATTTTACGTAATCTACGTATCGTTTTGTTACGTAGATTGTGTATATGCGTTTTTAAAGACGTAAAATGGAGGCCATATCTCCAGAAAGACATAAATACATTAGAGACTGTGCAAAGAAGAGCAACTAAAATGGTCCATGGCCTGTGTAACAAATCATACCAAGAAAGGCTAGAGGTAGATAAGTGGAATCGCCTCCCATCTGAGGTGGTTGAGGCCAATACAGTAGAACAATTTAAACATGCTTGGGATAAATATAAGGGTATCCTAAATTGTAAACCAAATTGAGGGTAAATAGGGTCTAGGATCAGTATAGGTTTAAATAAACAAGTGGGCAGACTAGATGGGCCATGTGGCTCTTATCTGCCGTCACTTTCTATGTTTCAATGTAAAATAGTTGGATTATAGAAAAAATTGGTGTATGGCCATTTCCCGGGAGCATTGGCCAGAGTTTCCAGCAGACTAGGAAACTATAGGAGAAAGGCATTTCACCTTACAAAGAAAACCTTTCCATGTATTTTTGTGTTTGTGTAGGGCCTCAGATTTTGGGCGGTGGCCGGTATTCCCATGTTGCGGCTGTCGTAAAAGGCGGGGTCTTGCTGGTGGCTGGAGGCTACAGTGGCACGCCACGCGGAGACCTACTGGCTTATAAGTTGCCCGTCTCAGTGTACCAACCCCCTGTACAGGATGTGAGTACATGTAGAGTAAAGATGGGGGGAGGGGGTGAATTAGTGTTGGGAGCCTATGCTTATAATGTATGGGTTCATATTACAGTATCACCTGGACTACTGCTCCATGTATGCAGAGGAGAGGATCTGCTCCAAGGATCCGGAGTGCACGTGGTGTCAATCAAGCTGCCAGACTCCTCAACCCAATAAAATTGTACGACTTTAATTTGTGTTAATGGGCTGGATCCAGACTTAAGAAGGAGCTTGAAATTAAGAGAGGAAAGTCACTCCTGGGCTAAACCATGTTGATTGCAGGGGAGTCATATTTCATCTGTTGCAAATAATATTAGAGTAGAGAGGTGAAATCACCATGGTTTAGCCCGGCAGTAACTTTCCTCTCTTAATTTCAAGCTCCTTCTTAAGTCTGGATCCTGCCGAATAAGTGTAACACTGGCTGTGACTTCTCTGTACCCCTGTGTCCTCTTCTGAATTGAATACTCCTTTGTGATTTTCTCTGCCTATGATTTATGTTTTTGTTCCCTGGCAGTGCCCAGACAAGAGCTGCCTGGGACTGGCGCGACTCCTCTCTGACTGCCAGTCCTGCCTGACATTCAGTACCAATGTGACGTCTTCCTCTCACATTCCACGCACCTTCGGGTGGTGTGTGCAGAACGAGACCTGCATGCCCGTTGCAGGTGCCTTCTCCTTTTTACTGTCTTTGATTTGCGTTTGTCTTTTTCTGTCGCTGCCACATTTGCTGACAGTCCGTGTGCTTTTCTAGAACGTTCCACCTGCCGGGTAGGTCAGATCTCCGGGATGCATGGCTGGTGGGGAACTCAGAACACGTTCATCACCTCTCTGGACGGCTGCCGGACCAGCAATTTTCTACCTGGACTTCACCTTATCACCTATCAGCAGCCGCGCAACGAGTCTCAGCCTGATCGGGTAACCGACTTTATGCCAATACGCCCACCTTAAGCTTGAAGCCATTGCTTTCACTGGGTTTTATTATTATTATTATTATTATTATCGTCGTTTATTCATAAGGTGTCACAAGATGTCCGCAGCGCCGTACAAACACAACAGCAAAGTAAAGTACAGACGTACAGGGTGGGGATAATAAAATACAATGTAAATATCAGTAAAGTGAAGCAAGCACAGATAGCAAGGAGAAAATGCGAGATGTCAAGCTTGGAAGATCAAGGAGCAGGGGATAGAGCGCAGTGAGTGGTTGAGAGGGAGACACCAGGTGGGGACGGGTAAAAGGGTAGCAGAGGTACTTCTGTATAGAAGAAATATGTTTTCTGTCAGTCCTTCATCTTGGTGTAAGTATACAGGAGCTAATGTCCATTCAGGGGTGGACATTAGGTGGGGGTGGGCTGGGCAGGTGGTTATTGGGGCTCCCTGGGCTGTTAACTCTGGAGCTTTTTAGGGCCACACTCTCACTCTGTGCATAGGGCTGCCGGCTGAGAAGCAGGCAAAGAAAGATGCTCCTCAGATGCTGTGACTGAGGATTACATACAGTCAGAGTGGTTCTCTATTTGTAGAGCCAGCCAGCAGCCAGATAGGGATTGGCTGGTAGATGACTGGAGCTATCCACCAATCAGAGTGCTGACAGCCATTCACTGTTATGTAATCTTGTGGAGAGACAATGTGGGACTGGGGGAGGGGTAAATTGTGTTTTGTTTTTATTCGGGGGGTCTATTTTTTAATTGTGCGAGTGTGAGGTCTGGGATTGAACATCCCCCCAGCCCCCTAACTAAAGACCTGCCCGTGCCCTTGCAGGTAACTGCACATTTTGGAAGGTTGTGTAACATTTTTAATGGAACCAACACAAGTGTTAAATGCCAAGAGTGGACTCCTACCTGACCACCTGGACGGGAGTCTCACCAGTTGTTATGAGAGGGTAGGCCACAGAAAGAAAGACCCCAGCACAATGCTATTCTATCTGTAACATCACAAATACTGACACACAGTTACAAATATGTATGTCCAGAGATAAGTCTTGCATCATTTGTTAGAGTTGGCTGTTTATTATTAATACAGTTGTGTCCATTATATTTGTGCTTTATGCTGTATAATCCATATTTGTGCTCTGCAGGTGTCTATTGTACGCAGTACAACCATCACTCTCAGTCCCAGCACAGAGATGGACGTGTCCCTGGTATATAAAGGGTTTATATACCCCATGCTGAGCCCGGGCCCCTCCCCTGACCGCGTCTCCATCTGGGCTCGCATCCAGCGTTTCTACGTGGTGGCTCGCCTCGGACGGTACCCTGGCAGCACTTACAACCTGGTGAGTGCAGAGCAGCACCCCATGAAAAAGTAAACTGCTCTACATGATACCGCAGGGAGTCTTAATGATGTGCCTATTTATCCTGAATTTTATTATACTAGCATGTATCCCGCTTCTCTGCACATGAGATATGAGCATTAAATAGAGAAGGGCATTTCTTTCTTTGATTGTCTTGTTAGTCATTTCATACAAACCACAAATTATTACTATTTGGATTGTACAATACGATCCCTTAAGTGTTCAAAGATGCCTGTGCTCTGTATAATTCTGTTGCACCTGTTTATAATGTTCCATGCCTTTTCCCTCCAGTATGTGTCCTGCATATTCCTTACAGACGTGTATACTTCTCTGCAGCTTGTATCATTCAATTATACAGAAAGCACATTCACCCTCTCCTCCATTTTAAGCTTTTTATGGTCTATTTTTTTTTTTACCTCTTTGTCTTTCTGAGGCTATTTATGTTTTTCCAGAATTGCTAAATAATTTCCTGTGGTCGAATTCCAGCACACATGGTGTGGAGGGACCCGCAATTGCTGGGTCACAATATGTAGACATCCGTGCATTTGCAACGTATTCACTCCTAATGAATATATCAGAGTAAGAGATGTTATGACAATAAATTGAAAATTGTCAAAGGCATTCAACCTGTTTGTATATAAGTAAATAAATAAACTTGAGGCTGAATGGGTGGGTTTGGAGGTGGAGTCGTGCAGGGCTGGGTGGGGCCAGGTGAAGTTTGGTGGGACCGGAGCAAGTCTGTCTGCCTGATAGAAGCTGTCAGAGGCTGACAGCTTTAAACAGCACTTGGCACTCCTCGTATGAGTGCTGAGCGCTGTTCATAATTTCTGCTGCTCGCAGTGTATGTCTAAACAGCGCTCTTTTCTCATACATGAAGTAGTTACGACCCCCCCTTTCTCTCCCCATAGATTCCTTTCTCTCCCCATAGATGCAGTAATCATACAATTTGTAGGCGGAGTCTAAGAATTCACTTGAAGCAGATGCAATTCATCTGTTTGCTGTTTCATTGTATACGGCTACTCTGAGTTTGCACTAGTTTAATACAATGCTCTTCTCCAATGCAGCTCATGTGCATTGTGGGCAACCTATGGCCCACCTGGTGTTGTGAAACTAAAATTCCCAGCATGCTCCAAGAGCATGGGCATAGCTAGTAACGGGCAAAGCATTATGGGACTTAGAGGATAAGATAATCCGCCCATGTGACTCCTAATTTCCTCTGTCTCTAATTTTCTGTGTGAATCAGGAAGAAGTTGGGCGCTGGTCCGTGCACCAGGATAAAGAGAGGCGATCCCTGCAGCGGAATAGCGGCGAGCGGCTTTTCCCAAACGCTGAACGGGGGAGCCGGTACGCTGTGCAGATTGAAGGTTACCTTAACAATACAGGCAACGGGCACATGAGTGAGCTTAGCCTGACCTGGGACCGCACGGGTGTCCATGGCGGAAGTGTAAGTCATGGACCTTCTCCTACTACCTGTCCCCTTGCCAAAACTTGTTATTTTTTGTATCGTTTTTATTGCTCTTTTTCTGAACCTTTCCTTCCTCCCTTCTCCTCTTCCACTGTGTAGGAGATCTCCTTCCTGTTTTTGGAACCCCATCGGTCCGATGATTGCTTCTACCACTCCTGCCTGGCTTGCTTGGCAGATCAAAGTTGTGGCTGGTGCTCCAAGAGCCGGACATGTCACCACAGACTAAGAGATGAATGGGCAAAAGTTTGCCAGGACACGGCCCTCGTGCTGTCGCCGAGCAACTGCCAATTGTGCGAGGAATACCGCGACTGTGAAGCCTGCAGCCGGGTGAGTTGGGGGCAGAGCATTGCGACGGCCAGTGTGTTTGTTGACATGACGGAGAGTGCTGACGCCATTTCTTTGTGTGCCGCTAGGACCAATACTGTGAGTGGCAGATACACAGTAGTAAGAAGGGAGACTCTCTGTGCAGCCGCAGAGGACGAGTAAGTGGCTCTATACGAAGACCAGAGGAGTGTCCCCGGGCCTGCAATCAGTGAGTGTTACCTGAACACATTCAGTCATTTTATTTATATCAGTCTAGCATAGAAGACATTTGGCATGTTAAAGAGCTGAAAGGACTAAAACGCGTTGTGCTTCCATATATTAATGATTTAGATGCACACAGGACATTTGGGGACAGATTTACTTAATGAGATGTTGCCCATAGCAACCAATCAGATTCCAGCTGACATTTTTTAGTATGTAATAGGAGAATGAAAGCTAGATATTGCCCTCTCCGCAGCTTAGTAAATCTGGCCCTAGGAGTGCAGCATATTTCAAATGTTAGGTCAGTGTTTTCAATCTAAACGCATAAGACAGGACAGACATTATTAATGTTGTTTTGTTTTTTTTACATTACATTTGAAAGTGCAAAACGCTTCTGCGGCGGATCACTTTTATTCAGATCCTGCCATGACTTGATATGGTTTAGAAAAGTCTGTATGCTATGGGTTAGGCCATCTTTGTGCATTGCTACATTTGAAGCTGTTTATAAAGGCTTCTATTATGATTTTGGGTTGCCTAGTTCTTATCCAATATGCATCCAATGCGACCTTTGACCGTCCAGCTGGCCAGAGATTGGAAAAGTATGCACTCGTTCGACCACTCGTAACATCCAATCCTGGTCGTCTGGTCAATTAATTTTTAAACCTGCTTAAAAATCAGAAGACCTGGCTGCTGATCACCTGACCCATTTACAAGAGCGTGTGCTCCCAGTACCGCTTTGTCCAATTCTCCAGAATTCTGACGTTGTTCAGCGTCACTTTAGAGCGCGGTCTGGTGAAGAGTGTGTACAGTGAGGCAATCGTTAGAACAGATAGATTCAGCAGATGCAAGTCAGAGGTAAAAGTTTGAGTGTGTAGTTTTAGTCACTTTTTTTGTCCGTGCGATTAGAACACTCGTCCTAGATGTTGCAGTCGCTCTCTTGACACTTGTTTCTGATGTGTCTCCTTCCTCCAGACGCAGAACATGCTCGGAATGTCTCTCTAACTCCAGCCATTGTGCCTGGTGCCAGTCCACGAGAAGCTGCTTCTATTTTGCTGCTTACCTCGCCAAGTATCCTTATGGAGATTGCAGGGACTGGTATGACAGGTTGGTACCTGGCCATCGTATTATCTTTCTCTCAGCCACTGTGGACCCTTTGTAATAAAATCTTCTTTGCCGTTACATAATTTTACCTTGTGTTATGCATTGACATTTAATGATAAGAATTTAGGATTCAATCTGTTAGCGTGACATGGTTTGCGATTATTGACATTGCTCACAATACAAACACATGATGTCCATAGCTGTACACAATCCAGGTGTACATGTCAGATAAGGTGTACATGTCAGATAAGGTGTACATGTCAGATAAGGTGTACATGTCAGATAAGGTGTGGATCTGATGTTGGATGTGCAGTATGCAAGTTATTGCATGTGCACAAAGCCGGTCCATAGGGTATCTACTGATGATGCTGAGGATGACTACGGCGACTTGACGGTATTGATTATGATAGTGACGATACTGATTATGATAGTGACGGCACTGATTATGATAGTGACGGCACTGATTATGATAGTGACGGCACTGATTATGATAGTGACGGCACTGATTATGATAGTGACGGCACTGATTATGATAGTGACGGCACTGATTATGATAGTGACGGCACTGATTATGATAGTGACGGCACTGATTATGATAGTGACGGCACTGATTATGATAGTGACGGCACTGATTATGATAGTGACGGCACTGATTATGATAGTGACGGCACTGATTATGATAGTGACGGCACTGATTATGATAGTGACGGCACTGATTATGATAGTGACGGCACTGATTATGATAGTGACGGCACTGATTATGATAGTGACGGCACTGATTATGATAGTGACGGCACTGATTATGATAGTGACGGCACTGATTATGATAGTGACGGCACTGATTATGATAGTGACGGCACTGATTATGATAGTGACGGCACTGATTATGATAGTGACGGCACTGATTATGATAGTGACGGCACTGATTATGATAGTGACGGCACTGATTATGATAGTGACGGCACTGATTATGATAGTGACGGCACTGATTATGATAGTGACGGCACTGATTATGATAGTGACGGCACTGATTATGATAGTGACGGCACTGATTATGATAGTGACGGCACTGATTATGATAGTGACGGCACTGATTATGATAGTGACGGCACTGATTATGATAGTGACGGCACTGATTATGATAGTGACGGCACTGATTATGATAGTGACGGCACTGATTATGATAGTGACGGCACTGATTATGATAGTGACGGCACTGATTATGATAGTGACGGCACTGATTATGATAGTGACGGCACTGATTATGATAGTGACGGCACTGATTATGATAGTGACGGCACTGATTATGATAGTGACGGCACTGATTATGATAGTGACGGCACTGATTATGATAGTGACGGCACTGATTATGATAGTGACGGCACTGATTATGATAGTGACGGCACTGATTATGATAGTGACGGCACTGATTATGATAGTGACGGCACTGATTATGATAGTGACGGCACTGATTATGATAGTGACGGCACTGATTATGATAGTGACGGCACTGATTATGATAGTGACGGCACTGATTATGATAGTGACGGCACTGATTATGATAGTGACGGCACTGATTATGATAGTGACGGCACTGATTATGATAGTGACGGCACTGATTATGATAGTGACGGCACTGATTATGATAGTGACGGCACTGATTATGATAGTGACGGCACTGATTATGATAGTGACGGCACTGATTATGATAGTGACGGCACTGATTATGATAGTGACGGCACTGATTATGATAGTGACGGCACTGATTATGATAGTGACGGCACTGATTATGATAGTGACGGCACTGATTATGATAGTGACGGCACTGATTATGATAGTGACGGCACTGATTATGATAGTGACGGCACTGATTATGATAGTGACGGCACTGATTATGATAGTGACGGCACTGATTATGATAGTGACGGCACTGATTATGATAGTGACGGCACTGATTATGATAGTGACGGCACTGATTATGATAGTGACGGCACTGATTATGATAGTGACGGCACTGATTATGATAGTGACGGCACTGATTATGATAGTGACGGCACTGATTATGATAGTGACGGCACTGATTATGATAGTGACGGCACTGATTATGATAGTGACGGCACTGATTATGATAGTGACGGCACTGATTATGATAGTGACGGCACTGATTATGATAGTGACGGCACTGATTATGATAGTGACGGCACTGATTATGATAGTGACGGCACTGATTATGATAGTGACGGCACTGATTATGATAGTGACGGCACTGATTATGATAGTGACGGCACTGATTATGATAGTGACGGCACTGATTATGATAGTGACGGCACTGATTATGATAGTGACGGCACTGATTATGATAGTGACGGCACTGATTATGATAGTGACGGCACTGATTATGATAGTGACGGCACTGATTATGATAGTGACGGCACTGATTATGATAGTGACGGCACTGATTATGATAGTGACGGCACTGATTATGATAGTGACGGCACTGATTATGATAGTGACGGCACTGATTATGATAGTGACGGCACTGATTATGATAGTGACGGCACTGATTATGATAGTGACGGCACTGATTATGATAGTGACGGCACTGATTATGATAGTGACGGCACTGATTATGATAGTGACGGCACTGATTATGATAGTGACGGCACTGATTATGATAGTGACGGCACTGATTATGATAGTGACGGCACTGATTATGATAGTGACGGCACTGATTATGATAGTGACGGCACTGATTATGATAGTGACGGCACTGATTATGATAGTGACGGCACTGATTATGATAGTGACGGCACTGATTATGATAGTGACGGCACTGATTATGATAGTGACGGCACTGATTATGATAGTGACGGCACTGATTATGATAGTGACGGCACTGATTATGATAGTGACGGCACTGATTATGATAGTGACGGCACTGATTATGATAGTGACGGCACTGATTATGATAGTGACGGCACTGATTATGATAGTGACGGCACTGATTATGATAGTGACGGCACTGATTATGATAGTGACGGCACTGATTATGATAGTGACGGCACTGATTATGATAGTGACGGCACTGATTATGATAGTGACGGCACTGATTATGATAGTGACGGCACTGATTATGATAGTGACGGCACTGATTATGATAGCAGAATATACTGTATTTCCATAGCATAATTCTCCTCTTATTCCCATGATCTAGGGATGGTGTTTTAGGGTCATTGGACCAGATTCACAGATAATAATGCAAGGGTATTCATGCTAGCTGCTTTCGTAAATCCCATTGCTTGTGACATCTGCAAATGCGTTTGCCAGAAGTCCCATCATGGATCTCCATGTGGTTGGTGCAATTTGCCTTCCACATGGCAAAACCTTGCACCATAGGCAGGATTTTCCATTCTAATAAGACAAACAGGGCAGCATAAAGATTATCCGCACAGATACTGCGATCGCACGGACGTAGATCCGTGCAGTTATCTTAAGGTAGGGGGTATGAACACAGAAGGGGAGAGACAGGGCAGTTCACTCTCCTCTTCCGTGTGTAATGACAGACCTGCAGGGGGCTGAATCCGATCCATTGTACCTAACCTAATGGTGCGACCACATTGTTCAATCTTCATCTCCTTAAACCTCAGACTCCTCTTCCGCATCCTTCCTTGGCAGCAGTTCAGGTCATGTGACTCTTCTGGGACTATTTTGCACAGGTTTGCCTGTTCTGGTGTAGTTCTAAGACTTACAGATGGACATGCAAAGGTCTGGCAGCTGTGATCTATGGGGATGTGGGTACTGGGTGTTGATCTCTGTAGGAATTCTCATTATGCTGGATGGAACCCACACTTCATGTTATGTATTTTACCTCTTTTCCTTAAGGTGCTTCTCTGGTGACTACTCTGGTGCTCGGGGGATCACTAACTGCTCCAGTGCTCTTTCTCTGGCTGGCCTTCCAGCCGAGCCCGCTCAGTGGTCCTATGCCTTTTGTCCGGATGTTGATGAATGCAGGCTGGGGATGGCCACCTGCCACAAATATGCCACCTGCCGGAACACACCTGACTCTTACGAGTGTCATTGTAATCGTGGCTACACCGGAGACGGCGTCACACACTGCAACCAAACGTGAGCCCTTATTGTAGAGTTTTATGCATGCTACTCCTTATCTGTGTCCAGCGGGAAAGGGGCGGGTGCAGCTTTCACTTATATTGTGTAGTATTATAGTGTATTCACAGAGCGCTACAAGGCTGGAGTAATGGCTGAGAGGTGTTGCTGAAGATAGGAGGACTTAACATCATATATAGCCTATTCATGAGTAATATTGGACCATATTCACAGTTAAGAAGCTGCTGCTATTTCCTTGCGTATATTTAAGAACGGTTAAACTGCGCATGTGTAGGACCGTTATTTACACAATCTACGTAGCATTTAGAAAGGGAGATTCATTAAGAGCGATTCTCAACCCCGCTCTAAATGAGTTAAGTAAGAAGGGGCATTACAGGCCAAATTAAGAAAAGTCGGTGGGGGAGGCATTTAAATGGGCACACAGTATTGCGTACTCTAGCAACTTTAGAACAAACATACGCATGGAAAGTTAAGGCAGCCTTGTAGCCTTGTTAAGTCAGTTAAAAACATGAAATACGAGGCGTGTCGAGGGAGCTGCTTTGCAACTAGTTGCATATAATTGTGAACTTTTCCCTTTAAGTGTGGATATAGATCATTATGACTGTGTTCAGTCTTTAACGTACTGGAGGCTGGTGGAAACACTTTAATAGAATAGAATCCATTAGAATAACATAGCTCTTAATCCAGATTTGAGAGCATTTGGAACAAAAAAAAATTTTTTTTTGCAGCAAATTTCACACCTTAGAAAAAACAAATTTAACTGCAGGATGGAGTCAGATTTAAAATGTGCACAGAATTAGAGTTGAGTAATGATGCTTCCTAACTCAACTCTGAATTGTAGTGTAGAAATACAGCTGTCCAGTATTTATGAACTGGGGTGTAGTTACCGCTGCGGCAATCTCTATAACACTGATACAGCTGACAGGTTAAATGTATCTGGTAAAGTACAGACACCTTTTTAATAAGGAATATGTCATCCATTGGGTACAATGCCGAACGCTCTTATTTTGGACAAGGTACCTGTTTTGGTTAGGGTTAAGCTGCAGATGCAGGAGAGTGAAGTTAGTCTGCGGAACAAAGATGGTTAGGCTTTGGGAAGAGGATGGTCAGGCTGCGGAGAGGGGAGGTTTAGGGGAGGGTTAAGGTTAGTTTGTGGGAATCTTCGTAGAGACATCGGTCATGGGAATGGCGCTGTCACTTCGGAAACTGCCGTAAACTGACGTCAGTCGTCGCTTTAGTGCCACAAAGTTCATTGGAGCGTGAACTATGAGGAAAAGCCAAATGTTTTCCACTCATAGAGAAAACCGGAAATGTGTTTGCACCCCTCATATTGCAACATGGTTTGTCCACGTGCAAATGAATATTTTATTTTTTATTTTTCTCCTGAATGTGTGTGCTGGCTTTTCTTTTTAGGCTAGTTGTTTATGTGAGTTACATGTATTTGACGCTTGTTGCAATGGTTGAATGTTTGTCTTTAGGTGTTACAATGAGTGCTCCCATGGCACTTGCAGCGGTCCTCCCTTCTACGCGTGTCTGTGTGACCTCGGCTGGACGTCCAACCACACAACCATGATGGAGAGTGGCGTGGAGTGTAGCGTGGACTGCGGCTGTCACTTCCACAGTTCCTGCACGCACGGTCCAGGGATCTGCGATGCCTGTCAAGGTAAGCACTGTGGGGGGGTAACCGGTCTTGTTTTTGTATTAATATATATATTTATACACCTATATTCTTGTCATGTTTATAATACGTTGTCAATGGTTTTATGATTATTTTTTTTCTCTTTCGTAGATTGGACCCAAGGAGAATACTGCCAAGAGTGCCAGCCTGGCAGTTTTGGAAGTGCCACACAAAAGCCAGGCTGCCAGGAATGTGCCTGTAACAAACATGGCACTGCTGAACTGGGCTACTGTGATCGTGAAACGGGTGTGTGTAACTGCACAGACAACACCCAGGGGGAACACTGTGAGAAATGTGCCCCCGGCTATTATGGAGATCCCAGGTACATTCTATTGTGCACGATCTGTTGGTGGTCGCACTTGTTTTTACGCAGAATGCTCTGCATTTCATAACTGCGGTGCCGTAATGACATCCACGCTCATGAGTTCTTCCTTCCCAGGAATGGGGGGACGTGTTACCTGGAGTGCCAAGGTCGCCAGTTGCTCTCCCGCCTCTCGTCTTCAGCTCTCGGCTCCCCTGGTGGTTCGTACTGTCTATGGGTGCTGAGTGTTTCTTCCCATGCTGAGCCCTGTCAGCCAGAGGACCGCTGCGCAAGGCTCAGTCTGACATTGCAGCCTGACTTCAGTATACCCTGCACGGTGAGGCCTGTCTTCCTTTGCCTATAGAGAGTCAGGGCTGTTCTTCTCTCGTGACATGTCTCGTGATGATGTTGTCCGTTACAGCACAGCTACGTCTATGTCTTTGATGGGATTCCAGCTTTCCTGGACACTGGGCTCTTGCAGTCAGATCGCAGCCTATTGGGAGCTTTCTGTGGGAGAGGGCAAGGGGAAACCCCTCTTACCGTAGAGGCGACAACAGGTAATAAGCAACTTATTCGCTCTCCACTATCATCTGCCTACAGGAAGGACTAATGTTCACTATGGCCTGCTTCCAGGCCTACGCCAACGCTTTGGTTGGAGCTCTTAATCGCAACGGTGATGGCGTTCCAATGCTGGTCCGCTGCCAGATCCTATGTTCCGTGCATATAAGCGGAGGACACTCCCTTTGCACGCAATTGACTTCCACCAGCAGAACCCTACCTTTAAAATATCTGCGCCATCTTCACGTAAAATGGGGATGGTGCGGAAAGCAGGAATACACGTAAGGGCTTAACTAGGCCTTTACTGTACAATCTGTATACCCCCTCTCACCATGTGAACATGTGCATTTACCGCCTCGCCATCGGAAAGCGTTTCACTACGGATCTCAGGATCTGTTGGATGCAGTTCTATAATGGAAATGTCTAATGTGCGTATACGCACTTCCAAAGAAATCTGACATTTTTGCCTTTTTTGTGAAAGTCTGAGTCCTATGTTTTTAAAGGAGGCCACAGAATATGCAATAACCCCAACCTAACGGGCACAATGCCCGACAACTGGACTGTCTCCCTACTGCCTAAGACTCATCCTGATAGGTTCAGCTCCAGAGTGGTCGCATCATTCAGGCAGACTGAACGATCCCGGTATCTTAGGACACAATTGATTTGACAGTGTTCTGATCAGTTAAATCTTGATATATAATGCACGATAATTGTTCCTTTTTTAAAATAAATGTTGGCAATTCAGTATGTTTGTTCAATATACAATTTATTTATTTTTTTTACACATTTTTTTGCTAGGTGTCCTTGTCGTGTATTATGAAGCAAATAACACTGAACCCTCCGGTTTTAATGCCACGTACACTGTGCATGAATGTTACCCGCCCTGTGGACCCAATAGGGTGTGCCAGGGGCAGAGTTGTGTCTGCCGGAGACCTCTGTCTGGTCCATACTGTCTACGCGACGTGTGCCCTGGGAACTGCTCTGCTGTGGATGGGAAAGGAGTCTGCAACCAGGTAAGGAGCGCATACCATTCCCTTGCATTGTCTCCCTGACTCTAGTCTGTGTTCAACAGGTGAGGAAGGATCTTGGCAGCCTGGTGATTCTCTGCACCTGTTCCTTTGTAAGATGAGGTGTAAGATGAAGGAGCTTCTGTCATTCCCTTACTGAAGCAATTTTCAACTTAAAGTTTACTCTATGGGCAGTAGAGAGAGTTCACAGGAGAAGGGGGTTGGAGACAGATGCCCATGTGGGGTAGAAACTAGAACTGAGAGTTCACAGGGAGGGTGTAGAGACTGAAGCTCACATGGAGGGGTAAGAGACTGGAGCTCACAGGGAGGGGGTAGAGACTGGAGCTCACAGAGAAGGGGTAGAGACTTGAGCTCACATGGAGGGGTTAGAGACTTGAGCTCACATGGAGGGGGTAGAGACTGGAGCTCACGGGGAGGGGGTAGAGACTGGAGCTCATACTGAGGAAATAGAGTGAAGAGTAGAGACTGGAGCTCATACTGAGGGGATAGACACTGAAGCTCACAGTGAGGAGTAGAGACTGGAGCTCACAGGCAGGGGGTAGAGACTGGAGCTCACAGGGAGTGGATGAACATTGTGGAGCTCACAGCAAGTGATAGAGACTGGAGCTCACAGTGAAGGGTAGTAACTGTAGCTCATAGCTTGAATAAGGAATAAGACAAGCTCACTGGGGCATGTGACTGAAGCTCACAGTAGGGTGTAAGATTTGAGCTCATGAAGGGGGGTGGTGATAAACTCTTGAGATTTATCGGGATAGAATAGAGAATATCAAATAACTTGTCACTGGAGATAACTTGCTGAGATCACAGTTTGAGACCTCCTGCACTATTCCTATGACGGCTATGACACTCACTGCCGTTTATTTTTCGCTCTAGACACTCGGCTTGTGCTTTTGTTATCCCGGTTATGCTGGAGATGACTGTTCCGTGCACCTGGACTCTGGGAAGATCGTGTGGGAAAGCCTTATGGATCCTCAGCTCACAGCAGTAAGACATCAGGGGCATATCAGGAACAGGAAGTCCCGGAAGCACAACACAATCTCTAATAATAATATCTTCTGTGGTTCCAGGACACGGCCAGTCGCTTCCTGCATCGGCTCGGTCATACCATGGTGGAAGGCCCCGACAACACTCTGTGGATGTTTGGGGGGCTGTCGTTGAGAGATGGCGTTCTCGGGAGTGTTTATAGGTAATCCTCATATCTGATATCTTCATATATGATAGAGATTTATGTTTTTATGTCTTGCAGAATCCATACAATAATATTTGTCCATTCTTCCTCTTACATTAGATACTCCATCTCTGAGCGACGTTGGACACAAATGTTGGCCGGCACAGAAGGCGGTGGTCCTGGCCCAAGTCCACGTTACTTCCATGCCGCCGCGTATAATGCCATGCGGAATGCCATGTATATCCTGGGTGGCCTCACCACTTATGGAGCCTACAATGACTTCTGGGTGTTAAACCTCACAACTCTGCAGTGGAGAAGCGAGTCGGTGAGTCTACGTGGCCTCTTCAGTCACTGTCATGTGGTATAATACCACGTCATTGGCTTCACATGTGAACATACTGCACATACTGATAACACCGTATGACTCAACCTGTCTCTGCAGGATTTTCTTTTGCCAGCCGTGGCTGGTCACACCCTCACCTCCCGCCGTGGATCATCACTAATTGTAATTGGTGGATATTCCCCAGAGAATGGGTTCAATAACAGAGTGCTAGAATACAACATTGAATTGGAGAGCTGGAAAGTGGGACACCACACTGGCACGCCCCCTACTGGTGAGTCTTCCTGCTTGATTGCAAAACCTATTGAGGGAGGCTCATGTGACCCTCAGCTCTTTTCTTGTATTGATATCAGAGTTGTTTCTGATAGCTAGGAACACTTTTTTAATACGTCTGCTAAAACATGAGGGATTTAGAGGGGGGCAATTGGGGCAGATGCCCCCCTGGATCTGCCTGTATAGTCGAGAGCCGGGATATCAGACATTCAGACACAGAGGGGTTATGGGGGATATGAAAATAAAAATAGAAAATAGAAAAAAATAGGGGATATGAATATAAAAATAAAATATTATTTATTAAATATTCTAATAAACTTAAAATAACCCTTGTGTATGTGAATTTAGATCTTGAGCTGGGACTGATGTGTGTCATTCAATATCCTGTGTTGCATAATATGTAGCTATATAATATAATGAATACTCTAATATGAAACCTTCCAATCTCTTTGTGTACACAGAAAAAAACCTGCCATCATTGGCTGCCAACAGAGTTTCTTGTGCATAATAATGCAATGGGTGGGTCTGACTTATATCATCTGTTTGTTCTAGGTCTGTACGGTCATTCTACAGTTTACCACGAAGCTACTGACGCTTTCTATGTGTTTGGTGGACACCGATTCCACGTAGAGTCTGTGACAGCATCTCCGGAGCTGTACAGTCTATATTACCCAAACCTGACTTGGAGCTTGCTCGCCCCCTCTCAGGGAAGGAAGGTATTGCAACTCCTCTAACCTATCTGCCTGTTACCTTTTGTTTACTGCAATGTCTTAGTAACTCTCTGGTGTCATTTGTGTCTTCTCACTCTCTTGCTGTTGTTTTTGTCTTAGCCCCTGTCTCATTTCTTCCACGTGACGGCCGTGCTGAAGGACACCATGATTGTTGTTGGAGGCCGTACAGAGCAGAGAGACTACAGTAACGACGTTCTGTTCTACCAGATTCACTGCAACTCCTGGATTAGGCCAAACAAATCTGGTGAGCGGACAGACACAGAGCACAAAGAGTATTGCCTGGCATTGTAACTGGAGCTGGACAATTTCTCTCAGCTTTTTCAAAACTTCCTTATAATAATGCTGGTCACTGTTATAATAATGCTGGTCACTGTTATAATAATGCTGGTCACTGTTATCCATTTGCACTAATACATCTCTGTAGTTTTGTTTTCCACTGGTCGAAGGCATGGAGCAAATCAATTTCTGTCAGTTGTTTCAACATATCTGCTGTTTTCTTCAATTGACTCAAAATGTGTCCCTTTAAAGACTAAAAGTCACAAGGTGCTAAATCGGAGGATGTTCAAGTGTAGTAATGTGATTGTTGGTTAAAAACTGCTTCACAGAAATTGCTGTGTGAGCAGGCGCATTGTCCTGGTGAGGAATGAAACCATTTTTCCACGCGGCCGTTTTTTTTTACTCTTTCTCTCAGCTTTTTCAAAACTTCCTTATAATAATGCTGGTAACTGTTGTGACTCCTGGAACCCATTCTGCCACATGTTCTAGGTCACTACGTATGCAGTTATAACCACTTCTGACTGCTTTGTTTACTAGGTGGAATCACAGTCTCGTTATTTTATAGACATACCTCGTATGATTAAGGCCATTGAATTCATTGAAGCTTGATTCAATGCAGCTGTTCAGTAGCACATACTCTTATAAAGAGATGGATATTTGGATGGATTGGACCAGATCCATAGTGATAACACAGTACCTGTGATCCTAGCGTCCAGGTTGCTTATGTGCAATGACCAGTGCTGCCTATTTGAACTCTCTTATAAATAGGGTATCAATATGTCTACCTGCCCTGTGACTGATACCGCATTCACATGGTGGCCCTGGCAATATCCCGGGTCTGTAAACCCATAGGATTTTGCCGTGTCAACAGAACTTTCCAGGGTCACAGACCCTGCAATGACCCTGTTCACACTGCAGAGTTTATTCAGAGACCCGGGTATGCCCCTGGCAGTAGTGTGAAAAACCCGGGTTGCACCTTTCACATTGCAGGCTACTTGGGTCAGACCCGGGAATAACTCTTCTTCTGACCCGTGTCCAGCTCCCGGATCATTAGACTGGGCATACACTAGAGTGATTAATGGCCTGATCATACAATTAGTAGATCAGACAGTAATCGCTGTAGTGGGTGGTGCTGGGTGGTAGTGGATGGATTTCTGAAACCTCAGATAATGGTCCCAGAAAGTAAAGGGTCCGATAATCTGATCATTCAGAATTCCTGACTGAGGATTTGCCTTATATCGTGTAGCGTGTGGCCGTTTCTGGTTACCTGACCTTCACCTCTTGGCCAAAGTTTTCTGATCTGTTGCACTCCCTAATTGCTGGCAAGTACAGCAGTAATAATGCAAGAGCTGAAGGGCTTCCATTACTATGTCACTGCTATACTTGCTGGTAATTAGAGAGTGAGACAGTTGTGGAAACTCTAGCAAGGAGTTGTAGGTGCCACACATTGCCTGAAGTTTCTCTGATTAGCTAGTGGCTCAGGATCGCCAGGAGTCCCATGCAGCCAATCAGTGCCAAGATTGACAGGAAGGCCCTTTCCTTAGTGGGAAATCATCCGGTTTATCGGCCACCTCCTGCTGTATGTGCCCAGCTTTAGTTTAATGGTGTCTTCCTAACTTGGTACAGAGGGTGAATAGGTCACTCTCTAACAAATAAAAGTGTAATGGAAAAGCATAAAAAGACCTGGTTTATATTAAGTTTTCAGTTATATCTAACTTTATTGGGTAAAATCTCTAAATATAAGCACACCTGTCTGTACTGAAGACCCTCTGCTTAATACCAGGAGCAATGGTGATACTGGACTGTGTTCAAAGTTTAGAGTGAGGTCCTGCATCGAACCCGCACCCACCGTTTTTAGGGGTGTGGGTCCTCGCAAAGAACGGCCCTATTTCGATAGGGCCGTTCTCTCCCAGCCAGTTTTGAACTGGCTGGGACATCGATTGCTTATGCCTCGAAAGGTGAGTAGCTAAACTAACCCCAACACTTCCCCTAATTCTAACCCTAACCCTCCCTTCCCCGCAGCCTGACCCTAACCCTCCTTTCTCCCTAGCCTGACCCTAACCCTCCTTTCTCCCTAGCCTGACTCTAACCCTCCTTTCTCCCTAGCCTGACCCTAACCGTCCTTTCTCCCTAGCCTGACTCTAACCCTCCCTTGTCTCCAGCCTGACCCTAATACTCCCTTTTGTATAGCCTAATCCTAAGACCCTGGCGGGTCTGCGAAACTGAATGGGCTAGTATGCCGATCACACACTCTCCCATTCATAAAAACAATGTCTAAAATGGCCCATTCGAAATATTAACTTTCATCTGTCTCTATTTTGCAAAGCGGGCCATCGAACTGGAGACTGCAACTTTTTTTTAGGTACCTAATGGCGCTTAAGAGAACCATTGGGCTACCTTATCTTACTGTGAGTAGTTTCCTTCTTGAGAAGGAAAGTACTCATGGAGAATGGCTCTCCCGCCCTCCCCGGCTAATCTACATCCCTCCCCCTCCCATCTTCTCCCCGAGGCTGCCTTGGCACGCCTCCTCCTGCCTAATCTTTTACTTGCGTCCTTTAAAGACCTCACGTAGTCAATCTACTTACCTAAATGGTACGTAGATTGTGTAAATGAGCTACCATGCTTTCGTAGTATCTCATGTCTTAATTCACAGCACTTAAGAAGCCGAAGCTTGTGAAGCGTGATTTAGGTCCACTATCATGTAGCATGCCACAAGGATGTGTGTTAGAAAGAAAAAGCCACTTGCCTTTGTGTCATGCTCGTCATATCATGTTTATACCTTCCATGACTTGTCTACAGTCCGTCATCCCATAATGAATTGCCATACGTTTGGACTGGGCTCTTCCACCAATTAACCCTATTTACAGGGTTCTGAGACCGCTGCTTGTAAACCAACAACCATCCCAAAGACCTTTTAAAAATGTTTATACCCTCTATCACCAGAAGTGGCTGCAGACCCAGTGTATGAGATTACAAGCTCACGTGTTATTGTGTTCTTACCCACAGATGTCGTTCTGGGTGTACCCATGAACGAGTCCATCGGCCATGCTATGGCCATTGTGGGAGGCCGGCTCTATATCTCTGGTGGGTTTAATGGCGTAGCTTTGGGACGCATGGTGACGCTGTCTGTGCCCTCTGACCCCTGTCTGCTGTTCAGCACTGCGGCATCCTGCAATCAGAGCTCAGGGAGTTGTGCCTGGTGCCAGAACAGCTGTATAGCTGCGGATATTGCTGAGAGGTAAGCAAGAAGAACTGTGTGTGTAAAGAATTCTATAATGTACTAAGCTGCAGGTTAGGAAAAGTGGAGATGTTGCCCATAACAACCAATCAGATTCTAGCTCTCATTTTACTATTACATGCTAGAGAATGTCAGATAAAATCTGATTGGTTGCTATGGGCAACATCTCCAATTTTCCAAACCCGCAGCTTAGAAAATCTGGCCCTAGGTGTATAAGAAAACCCTGGACCTCTTCATAACCTATGTGTAATCACAACCTACGCTCTGTATCTCCCCTAAGACCATAACCATATTGGCGATTCTCTGTTTTTTAGACGTGGTTGCCCCAATACTGCTTCTTTGTGTTTCCCATTGCCAAGATCGGCTGATGAATGCCGGAGACTGAAGACGTGTAGCGAGTGCCTGGCACAGCACCCGCGTTCAATGAGTGCTCAGCTCACGACGGTAGGGATAATGGGCTGGATCCAGACCTTGTTAAGTGCATTAACTTAGTTACACCTGGGCTAAACCATGTTGAATTCAGGGGGAGTCAAGTTAATTGTATTCTTTGCATGCAGGGAAATATCTTTGAATTGCTTACTGCACACAGATACTGACCAGCTTTACTATTACACTGTTATTTAGACTTGGGATAAGAAACATCACCTCTCAACTCTAATACTGTTTGCAACAGATGAGATATGACTCCCCTGCAATCAACATGGTTTGGCCCAGGTGTAACTAAGTTCATGCACTTAACAAGGTCTGTTAATGCCCAATGTGTTGTTTGTATGTAAAGGTGACCGTTTTGATCAGGCCTGTAGAACATGTGACTCTTTAGGGGTTGTGAAGTATAAACATGGGCGATAGCAGGCAAAGAATGCTGGGAATTAGTAGCAGAAAGAGATTAGTAGTGCCACTTTATAGGTCATTGGTATAGCCTCACCTGGAATCAGACAGGTAACTATAGGGGGGCATGGCTGGTCTGGAGGAGAAGGGGTGTCTTTGGCAGCCGCTGCCCTTGCGCTGAAAGCAAGATGTCAGAGGTTGATAGATTAAAACAGCTCTCGCCACTCCATGGATGAGTGCTGACCGCTGTTTAAAAGCACACAAGCTGTCAGCCTCTTTCCCGCAGATGGGCCTGCTCAACCCCACCTCCAATTCAGCATGTTCTCCACCCATCCAGATTCAGGCCCCACCTCCTTGCTATGGAACCCGAGTCTGTCATGTTCAGTGCCTGCCTGGAATACTATTGAGTGTGTCACAAAACATACAGAGAAAGACTAGAGGAACTAAACATGTATAACTGGGAGCAACTAAGTAATGGGGGATATAATAGCTTTCATATTTATCAAGGAATAGCCTCCATCTGGGGCAGTAGAGTCCAACACAGTAGAACAATTTAAACCTGCACTGGTTAAATATAAGCATATTCTGAATATTATACTACATTGAGGGTTATATAGGGCCCAATTCAGTTCAATGCGATACCCGCGCTAATAGTGAGAATTTTTGGCTACCGTAATAGCTGGATTTAAGTACAGTCATCTTTGCAACCAAACTAACGTGGGCTTTGTGTTGAATTGAATCGGCCCCATAGAGTCTAAGGTCAATATAGACCAGGCATGTTATATTCCCAATTGGGCCAAAAAGTCTAAGATTGTGTAGGCCGCAAGAAAAGTAATAGGTATTTTTCCAGCTCCCAGTATCCCCCATCTTGTGTCTCTAGCTCCAAGTATCCCCATCATGTCTTTCCAGCTCCTAGTATTTCTCATCTTGTCTCTCCAGCTCCCAGTATTCCCCATCATGTCTCTCCAGCTCCCAGTATCCCCCATCATGTCTCTCCAGCTCCTAATATCCCCATCATGTCTCTCCTGTTCCCAGTATCCCCCATCATGTCTCTCCAGCTCCCAGTTTCCCCATCATGTCTCTCCAGCTCCCAGTATCCCCATCATGGCTCTCCAGCTCCCAGTATCCCCATCATCCAGCTTTCCAGTATTTCCTATTCATATGACTCCAACTCCCAGTATCCCCCATCTTGTGTCTCTAGCTCCCAGTATTCCCCATTCATATGGCTCCAGCTCCCAGTAATTCCCCATTCATTAGTCTCCAGCCTCCTCTGTTTATACCTTACTTACCTTTGATGCCTTCCATCCGTGTCTCTCCTCTGTGGTGCACGCTGTCTTCCTGCTCTTCTGTGTGACACTGGCCGTAAAGCATTCTGCTTACTGCCATCGGCCAAAGTAGCAGTTATACTAGACAGCTGAAAAGGGCTTTGCTATCAGCTCTGTTCAAATACTGCAGTGGCTGATAGCAGACCCTTTCCAGCAACTATCACAGGACCTATCTGTGTGAGATTGGGCCATATAATTAAAGCCTTTGGGACGGGAGTTTGACATGCCTGGTATAGACCAAGGATCTCTTATCTGCTGACACATTTTATGTTCCACCTGGAGAGCTACAGATTTCCAGAGTTAAAGAGTAGGTCATGCTGGCACTACCAAATTTATTTTACAGACCACTTCTCTGGAGAGGTGCACAGAGGAATGTAGAGATAATCACTAAGTTGTTCATATCTAAGTGAGATAATTCAAGAACACTAACCTAATATAGCTGGTAGTTATTAGATTTCTTCACCAGACTAAGGAATTATTAACCAGAACAGTGTCCTGTTGTGGGTTGTAAAACCTGTTACTGATCACAGTTTGGCATCAGACACAATATTATTGATATAGGACCGGATTTAGATTTAAGAAGCTTTTCCATGCGTTCGTAATAGATCCGTTCATTAATACAAAATAAGTACGTTTTGCAAAAGTAACGAATTTCGGAACACTTTTGTTTTGTGAAAGCAACCTTATCATTAGCGCACGTATATGTGACGGAAGTGAAACGTTCGCAAATACAACCGCACGTCTACTACATAACCACGCCCATTTTTTGCTATTTACATTCTGACTGACGCCTACGTATTAATAATCCGTCCGACCTTTTATGTTCGCACGCATTTTTTGTCGTACGTAATTTACTTACGTATCATTCCAATTACACTTCATAACTACATGGTCTGCACATGCGCACTAAGTAGAAATCACCCCACTTACGCATTTTGCGTGCGTAAATTACCAGACGTTCTTAATTCTGAATACGGTCCATAGATCTTAATGTAAGCTGTGTAGAACATTTACTCTTAGGGTTAGGATATTAGACTGCCTTTATATTATCCATACATATTGTTTGAATTTTACCAGTGATATAAAATTGAATTAAATATTGATAGGTTGATAACTTATGATATGTATTCGTTACTCTATCAATGAAAAGAATAGTATATTGGGATAAGAATCACTGTATTTTTCATTTATTACAGGTGGAAACATTGTTGGAATAATTAGTTTTTAATATTTCTCTGTGGAAATCATTCTTAACTGAAATTAATAAAGATGGATTTTTAAACAATAAATGGATCAATAAATATTGAGACCCAGAGTGCCAATTAGAGGATTTCTTTCTATACACACAATCCCAGTAGGTTTGTCAGGCCTTGTTATAGAGCAGTGTTTGTCAGGCCTTGTTATAGAGCAGTGTTTGTCAGGCCTTGTTATAGAGCAGTGTTTGTCAGGCCTTGTTATAGAGCAGTGTTTGTCAGGCCTTGTTATAGAGCAGTGTTTGTCAGGCCTTGTTATAGAGCAGTGTTTGTCAGGCCTTGTTATAGAGCAGTGTTTGTCAGGCCTTGTTATAGAGCAGTGTTTGTCAGGCCTTGTTATAGAGCAGTGTTTGTCAGGCCTTGTTATAGAGCAGTGTTTGTCAGGCCTTGTTATAGAGCAGTGTTTGTCAGGCCTTGTTATAGAGCAGTGTTTGTCAGGCCTTGTTATAGAGCAGTGTTTGTCAGGCCTTGTTATAGAGCAGTGTTTGTCAGGCCTTGTTATAGAGCAGTGTTTGTCAGGCCTTGTTATAGAGCAGTGTTTGTCAGGCCTTGTTATAGAGCAGTGTTTGTCAGGCCTTGTTATAGAGCAGTGTTTGTCAGGCCTTGTTATAGAGCAGTGTTTGTCAGGCCTTGTTATAGAGCAGTGTTTGTCAGGCCTTGTTATAGAGCAGTGTTTGTCAGGCCTTGTTATAGAGCAGTGTTTGTCAGGCCTTGTTATAGAGCAGTGTTTGTCAGGCCTTGTTATAGAGCAGTGTTTGTCAGGCCTTGTTATAGAGCAGTGTTTGTCAGGCCTTGTTATAGAGCAGTGTTTGTCAGGCCTTGTTATAGAGCAGTGTTTGTCAGGCCTTGTTATAGAGCAGTGTTTGTCAGGCCTTGTTATAGAGCAGTGTTTGTCAGGCCTTGTTATAGAGCAGTGTTTGTCAGGCCTTGTTATAGAGCAGTGTTTGTCAGGCCTTGTTATAGAGCAGTGTTTGTCAGGCCTTGTTATAGAGCAGTGTTTGTCAGGCCTTGTTATAGAGCAGTGTTTGTCAGGCCTTGTTATAGAGCAGTGTTTGTCAGGCCTTGTTATAGAGCAGTGTTTGTCAGGCCTTGTTATAGAGCAGTGTTTGTCAGGCCTTGTTATAGAGCAGTGTTTGTCAGGCCTTGTTATAGAGCAGTGTTTGTCAGGCCTTGTTATAGAGCAGTGTTTGTCAGGCCTTGTTATAGAGCAGTGTTTGTCAGGCCTTGTTATAGAGCAGTGTTTGTCAGGCCTTGTTATAGAGCAGTGTTTGTCAGGTTAAAATGTGACAGTTAGTAATGAACACACCTGTGCTCCAGCAGTGACACCTGGAAAACATGCACTGTTAGGGGGTCCCCGAGGACCGAGGTTGAGAAACACTGTTCTAGAGTAATTCATGGTCAAACGATTTAGTGTTCGGGATGTTGTACCTTGCAGGGCTGTGTATGAAAGATGAGCATGCGTTTGCCTGTCTTGAGTCTTTAGCATATGCACAAATGACGTCATTAATGAAAGGTGCTCTGTTTCCATTCCAGGGTGCACCACGCTGCAAGTGGTGCACTAACTGCCCGGAGGGAGCCTGCATTGGCAGCAATGGGAGCTGCACCTCAGAAAATGACTGTCGCATTAACCAGCGAGAGATCTTCCTAGCCAGCAACTGCTCTGAGATCTCATGTGAAGCCTCTGACTGCCATAAATGCATTGCCTCAGGCAAGTGCATGTGGACTCGCCAGTTCAAACGCACAGGTGAGAAATTCACAACACACACATTCTTGTCCCATCTCTTTCTTGTACTGGAGGTGTCTGTTTAGATAGGAGAGGGCAGAAATACAAAGAGGAACGTGTTTTCTTCATATTTTGCTCTCTCCCTCCTCCTTGGCATATAGTAAAGCCCCCTTGTTGTAGCTATCCAGATCTGTGCTGTCCCCGTTCTGTTTGGGGACACCAGGGCTGTGACATACAGCAGATTAGCTCTTTTCTGTCTCTCACCTGTCTTGATCTCCCGTGCACAGGTAAAAAAAAAGCTGCATTGGTCATTGCACTTATTAGAAGGGGGTCATAGGACAAGGAAGTTAAGGGAAAAACTAAATAGGACTTGTGGCAATTAGGGGTGACTGGTTACTTTGTAGTTTTGCTTCACAGTTAAATTGACTATATACATCCCTAATTTGTCCAGATACCACACCATAGAGTATATTTAATAAGGGAGAATGTTTCCCATATCAACTAATCAGAATCAAGCAGTCTTTGAGTGCATTTAAAATAAAATGTAGTTAGTTTCTGATTGGTTGAAATAGACAATCCATTAATTGAAGCTTCATAAAAACATTGTCAGGCATTGGCAACCTTCTGCGCATGACTTGTTGGTCAAGCATAATGTAACAGCAGAGACGGGTGCCTCATACATGGAGTGCTGTGCACTGTGTTAAGCTGTCAGCCTTTGACTGCTTCTATCATACAACGGTCCCACCCCTAATCCCACCTGGCTTCATCTTGTCCCATCCATCCATACACAGGTCCCGCCTCTTTGCTTTGGGGCCCAAGTCTGTCACCTTGCGCCCCTGAGCATAGGCATAAGTTTTTGTCACAGGTTGCCCTTGCCTGCTCTTTACTCATCTGATAACCCCTCTCTCTCTCTCTCTCTCTCTCTCAGGAGAGACCCGTCGCATCCTCAGTGTGCAGCCCACCTACGACTGGACCTGTTTCAGCCACTCCTTGCTCAACGTCTCCCCAATGCCCGTGGAATCCTCACCTCCTCTCCCATGTCCGACACCATGCTACAACCACAGTACGTGCCACGAGTGTCTAAGCTCCAAGGGGGCGGATGGAGGCTGGCAGCAGTGTGTGTGGAGTGTGGCACTGAAGCAGGTAATTCCATACCTAAACTGGTTGTCTCTAGACCCAGGGCTTAAAATGCTTATGTTTCATACATAATACATTCTTTTTACATATAGGATATGCGGTAAGTTATATACACATGCCAGGCTTGCACTGATTTAGCCATTTTGGCAGCAGGATTTATATGATTAAAAGCAAAATTCTTCTTGGCGGTTTGGATAATATACCCACGTTCCGGGGTTTGCCTCTAATAAAAATGCCATTTGGAATCCGCTGACAGACCTGTTGGCTCATAAGGAACACTTCACACATGTAACGGCTACACTTTACCTTTCAAACAGCTGATTGGTGCAGCATTGGTGTCCCTTTAATTGTTTAGTATGAAAAGGTCACATGGTCTGATTCAAAATGGTCAGATCATATATAGTCCAATTTTATGCATCGGCGTGACCCAATCAGAAGGGAATGAGTCCAGACTTATGACATGGACCCCTTCAGACAGGGCGGCCAGATCGCGATCACAAGTGGGTAGGAGAGTGTAGGGGTGTAATCGGACTCCATTTGGACAATGTACTTGGCACCATTTTAAGTCCGCACGGTCAGGGAGTTTAGTCCATCTGCACGAGAGGACTGGTACAGTATTTACATTGTTTCCCCATAAATATTTCATTTTTTTGTTTTTACATTGTATTTTAAAAACAAATGGTGGATTCAGCCTTTATGTAGCCTTTTAGAGCTTCTTCTGCATTAGTCATAAGGAAGCAGATACACAATGAGATGATGAAGCTGCAGTCTCACAGGGATAGGAGCAGACATATAGGTTTAGGATGGGAAGTTCTAAGGATCCCTATATTTTTTTCCTGAAAGCACAGACACCGGGAAGCTGGAACTACTGTCCCTTCTCAACAGTTTCCCTCTAACCTCACACACGTTTACCGTAGCTGCCACGGCTTCATGGCCACTAAACGCTTTTTTAGGGGTATGTTGAAGTTACTGGCGGCTGCTTTGGTTCATTCTCACACGATGTTTGGCCTCCTTCAGACTTCGAACCCATGAACGTATAATTTTCACATCCATGACGCCTTCTCTCCGCATGTTTCACTCAAATAACTGTCGATGAGGAGAAAACGGATAATTACACGCTGCTTTTGGAACGTTCAAGTCACCATGTTTAGTGTCTAAACATAGAAACATAGAAAGTGACGGCAGACCCTTTTTACCCTCAATATAGTTTGAGATTTAGGATATCCTTATATTTATCCCCAGCATGTTACAGTCTCTCCTGTGTCTACCCCTCAGATGGGAGAATATTCCACTTATCTATCACCCTCTCACTGACCTCATTATCCGCACATTCCCTCTGAATCCACAACCCTCCAGTTTATATGGTCAGCCTGTTGCTCTCCAGGTGTTGTGAAACTACAATTCCCAGAATGCTTTCCTGCCTGCAAAGGCATAGCGATCAAAGCATTCTGGGACACGCAGTTTCAGGACACCTGGTTGGTCAGGTCTGCACTAGTGAACGGCCAGATGAGGCAAAAGAGGACACTCAGCGGTTTAAAGCTCCAAGAGACAACACACAAGAAGCAAATCAAGTAAACGATCTATTCCTGCAAGCTATAGGCTACACATCCTATACCTAAACTTACAGCTCATATAAAGGGTTATCACGTGTCCTTTAATGGCCGCTCGCAAAGCTAACTACATAGAAAACATTTTATTTGCAAGTTCAACATAGCTGAATCTTTACTCTTTTACAAGGCTTCACACTGACGGGGAAAAAACCCAATACTAACCCGAGCAAACAAACCACCAGACTCGTTTACACGCTAGTATGATACCGTGTAATGGGGGAAATCGCATTGCGTGTACATACATGCCGGACCCTCGGTAAATCATCTCATAGAATAAGCACGCGCTGGTTAAATTGGTTCTGCGACTGTTTCCTGTTTCACTCAAATAACTGTCCATGAGGAGAAAACGGATAATTACATGCTGCTTTTGGAACGTTCAAGTCACCATGTTTAGTGTCTAAACCATTCCTACCAGCAGGTGGAGCCATGTGCAAAAAAAGCAATAGGAGCACTTAGAACTTGAATGAATCTCATAAAAGGATGCCCACTCATTGAGACAAATTCAATTAAGAGCAATAACTGGGAAAAGCTTGAGCTGCGCTTTTTCCCTAATTTACGGTAGTTAAAAATGGGCACCTCTATGGGGCGTGCATAAATATCACCCCCAAAAAATACGTTGAATTAGCTTCACACAGCAAATAACGCAGGTGCGAAGCTAATTGAATCGGGCCCATTGTGTTGAGGGATGTTCAGTATGGGCTGAAGTGTCTCTGTTGCAGCCTATTTTATTAGGGCTCTAGGACTTAGCTGAAAACAAGATGTATTGCACCAACATAACACAATGACTTCACCTAATCTGTTGTCTTCATACAGTGCATGAGCCCCACCTTCCTGCCAATGCAGTGTGCTGCCGGCGCCTGCGCTCGAGTCCTGAGCGGTGCAGAGAGCTGTTCACCATCCTGCGCCCAGCACAAGCATTGCGCTGCCTGCATCCAACACCCACGCTGCGGATGGTGTGCCCGCCAAGGGGGCAATGGGGACGGGAGGTGTCTGGAAGGAGGAATCAGTGGACCCTCTAAAGGTCAGGCAAAATACTTAAAGAAAACCTTTATATTATGCACAGGATCCAGAGTTTAATATGAGGGGGAAAAAGGTGGAGAGTTACACTTGGGCAAAGCCATGCTGCAATGCAGAAGAGGTGAATTTCATCTGTTGCAAACAGTGGTCCGGATTTACAACCCCGTATTTTTTAACATACTAGATTCGGAATATTAGGGACGTATGTTAATAAATACAGGGCTGTGAATCCGGCCCAGTATTAGAGTTGAGAGGGGATTTTTCATAGCCTAAGCCTATTTATCAGTTTAAAAGTTAAGCTGATCATTATCTGTGTGTAATAAGCACAATCCATTTGTTCTCTCTGTAAGCAAAGAACAGAATTCATTGGACTCCCCATGAAATTCAACGGGATTTTGCCCAAGGGTTGTGACCGGCTTGAGGAGGGACATTTTTCAGAGGAAGAGGTGTAATAGAACACGAGGGCATGAATATAAACTGGAGGGTGGCAGATTCAGAGGAAATGTGTGGAAAAATGACGTCACTGAAAGGGTGATAGATAAGTGGAATAGCCTCCCAACAGAGGGGGTAGTGGTAACACAGTAGAACAGTGTAAACATGCTGGGGATAAATATAAGGTTATTCTAAATCTTATCTTACACTAAATTGAAGGTAAATAGGGTCTAGGGTCAGTTTAGTTTTAGATAAACAACTGGGCAGACTGGACGGGCCATGTGGCTCTTATCTGCCGTCACTTTCTGTGTTTCTACTCTTATGTGTAAATTTACCCCTGTTTTCCTCTTATTTTCAAACTCTATCTTTGGTAAAAGAACATAGGACCAGATCCAGAGTTTAAAATACCATTGTTGAAAGCTTTTTCCGTTTATATTTAGCCAACGTAAAATACAGATGTTTGTAGTATTGCATATTCTCTGACTGTAAGTAAGTATGGTATTAAAGAATAACTGAAATGTGATGTCCCATAAATATATACAGTATAAAAATGCATATCCTGGGGTCCAGTGTTCCTAATAGAAACTTGTGATGGCAGATAAGAGTCACACGGCCCATCCAGTCTGCCATATTGGTTTTTATTTAAACTATACTGACCCCAGACACTGTTTTATTCTCAATTTAGATTAAGGATATCCTTATATTTATCCCAAGCATGTTTACACTGTTTTACTGTGTTACCTCTACCACCTCAGATGGGAGGCTATTCCACTTATCAACTACACATTCACTGATGTGATTTTATTCCAGATAGTTATTTTTATGACTATTTAGGTCTTCTGTGTCTAGGAATGGATGATTATGGATGTGAAAGTATTGTGTAATGGTAACACGACAAGGTCCTGTTGCTCAGCTTAATCCCAATAAAGGCTTGATGTGATCGTATAAATAATTTGTCTTGCTTGCTGGTCACAGAGTTGGGGGAGCAGTGCAGTTTGGGGGAGTCTCACTGGGCTTTCATGTCCTGCCCTCCGGAGAATGAGTGTCTGAACCAGCATCACGACTGCAACGAGACACAAAACTGCAGCGATTTGCCTCACGGATTCAAGTGCACGTGCAAGAAAGGATACACGCTTCACAAGTAAGTGTGGGAGGCAGTGCACAGGAACTGCTTGTGTAATACTTCCTCCTGTCCATGCCTTATATCCTCTCTTTCCATCCAGTGTCACAGGACTCTGTCACCCTGTGTGTGAACACGGCTGTGTGAACGGAACCTGCGTGGAGCCCAATCGGTGCCGCTGTGACTTTGGCTACGTCGGGGAGAACTGCTCGGTGGCCTGTCGCTGTAATAAGCACAGTAACTGTGCTGGACTTGGCGCGGAAGATGTCTGTCTCCAGTGTCACAATAATACTATGGTGAGGGATTTCTGCATTGTAAGGGTCATCAGTGTACACCAGGGAATCCAGTGCTCTCTAGCTGAACTAAAAGTCCCAGCAAGGCTAGAGAGCCCACAGTGGCCCAAGCTTGACTTGGTGTTGTCCAGAATGGATTTAGGGGTTTGTGCTGTCTTTCTCTGCGACCAATCAGAGGGTCCATGGGCCAGATCCAGAGCTATGTCCTCCAGCATATTTACGCTAGCCGGAGACGTAAAAACGCTGTTTTGAATGTACTGCGCAAGCAAGCGGCAGATGTTACGCCGCGTAACTCTGAATGTACGTACCAGCCTAGTATCAACAACGTAACTACGAACGATGGGGCGTGCCAGCCATAAGACACCCGTTATTACGCTTCGGAGGCGGGGTGAGGCATGTAAATCATACGGTATGGGCGTGCTTTGGCGCGTAAGAACGTGCAGCCATTATGTACGACAGTAGTTACGCTTTGAAAAGTTAAGGTAGGATTTGGAAAGCGTGAAACGGCCACAGTACATACGAGCGAGGGGAGCGCATAGTAATTACGCTACACGTTGAAACGTAAAGGGAACGCAGGTCTGGATCCGGCCCCATGACATCTCTCCCAGGGAACCTCTGTCACCCAGGGCTGCAGAAGGGTATCAGTGTCCCCTTCCCCCATCAGCAGTTGGCACCCCAGACACATGCCTCTCTTGCCTAATTGGAAACCTGCCACTGGTGGTGTCTGTCAGGACATGCTGGATCTTGTAGTTCAGAACGGCTGGTAGCTGTAGGTTGATGGGACATTCAACCCTCTTGTGAATATTTTCTTCTTTCCAGGGAGAGCACTGTGAGAAGTGTAAGCCCCTGTTTGTGGGATCCGCTATAAATGGCGGCACGTGCCGGCCCTGTCTGGATTTCTGCCGCGGAAACAGCGAAGTGTGTATGACAATGGAGGAACATGAGAAAGCCCTGAGGGAGCCTGAAAAGTATTCACTGGACCCCGATAAGGTTTGTACAGGGTGTAGTCCTATGGGACGCTACACATTTTTATAATACGTTGCTGCTGATCAAAGCTATGGGTAATTTATTTGAAATCAGTGCGCAAAACAAGCGCTATTGTGCTGTCTTCACAGCCATCTGCGTGTTTTTAGGCAGTCTTGCCCGTATTCAGACCACCGGTGTTTACCGAAATGTGATACTGCGCATGCATAGGGATTTTTTACATAATCTACGTCTTTAAGATCACATATACGCATTCTATGTAACGAAAAGATACGTAGATTACGTAAAAAATTACTACATATGCGCAGTATTACATTTCGGTAAACACCGGTGGTCTGAATACGGGCCTCTATTTTACTTTTCACGTCCCGATGAGGGTACATAGCTTTAAAGTGATTACTGGGTGAAGTTGGCACGTAGAGTTTGATCATTTGAATTATGCCCCTCACCAAGACGCAATGTACCAGTGCATATTGTCTGCTATATCTGCACTGTGTAGCCATCGCAACAACCAGGGGAACTACTACGGGCTTATTGATAGCCTTTCACTGCACAAACCACATCCTGGCAAAATATATATATATACTTTATATATCCCTGGACTCTTCACATGAGAGATCATTACAACTAGTAATTATACGAATTATGAATTATTATACTCTCTCTTTTTTCCATCTCATTCCTAAAATGTCCTTACCTTCAAATGTTGATGTTACTGCAGATTCCAACCTGGGTGGCTCAAGGTCCCTCTGAAGATACCGCTCTGTGTGTCCATTGCCAGAATAATAGTCTTGGAGACAAGTGTGAGGGCTGCCTGCCGGGATACTTCCTGCTAGACAAACGATGCACCAAGTAAGTGCTTTGTATGACGTTTTTCCCACCAGACTGGTTTCATGGAATAGAAAGGAAAAAAATTACCTGCATACTCTTAATATACAAAAAGCAGTATGTGGTAATAACTCACTTAATAGCGCACACCTTACATCAATAGACAGAGGAGTTGTGAAATTTAAAACTTTCAACTTTTATTTTAACATCATTAAAATAATTGTTCAATGAATAATGGTATCAATAGGTGAAATATGCATATGGTAAATCGCAATAACAGAAGGCAACACTTGCCATATAATGTACAATATATGAGAAACAGGAAAAAAATGCACAAGAATATACAAATAAACAAAATTGGAGGTGGCTAAATAGCCCTAATCTAAGGTAAGAGCTTGCCCTAATGATTTCTAGTGTCCTCACGGGCACGCTTCGCCCTCCCGGGTCCGTACACTTACCCTCCCGGGTCCGTACACTTACTCTCCCGGGTCCGTACGCTTACCCTCCCGGGTCCGTACACTTACCCTCCCGGGTCCGTACACTTACCCTCCCTTGCTTTCCCTGATTCTCAAGCAAACCTCCATGCAAAAAAGCAAAGTGGCAAGTTGAAGATCCAATGATTGAAATAGCGTGGTAGTAAAATCGATATAACCGGAGGCAGGAATCCAGGACCTGGTTTAGGATTCACAACTCCTCTGTCTATTGATGTAAGGTGTGCGCTATTAAGCGAGTTATTACCACATACTGCTTTTTGCATATTAAGAGTATGCAGGTAATTTTTTTTCCTTTCTATTTTATTGGCTTGTTGGCGTTCACTCGCAATTTGCAGCACCCTGATCCTGTGTTACTTTATTGAAATTCGAACTGGTGCGGTCCCCCCCTCCCCCATTCTGGTTTTATGGAAGTGTATGAGCCTTTTGTTTAAGTGCAATAGGAAGCTCCAGCCACAAATAGGACCGATACAGTCCTGATGATCTCTCACTCTCTTTTTTTGTTTTTTAAAGCTCTATATAGTTAAAACCTGAGCAGTGTTTTAGGAGAACAAAACAAATCTTCTATAGAAAAGGATGGAACGAAAGGAATAGGTGGTTGCTACTAGTTCATAGCAGCTACTGCTGAGTACCAATGAGGATTTTGGAACCCTCCCGGGTCAGTACGCTTACCCTCCCGGGTCAGTACGCTTACCCTCCCGGGTCAGTACGCTTACCCTCCCGGGTCAGTACGCTTACCCTCCCGGGTCAGTACGCTTACCCTCCCGGGTCAGTACGCTTACCCTCCCGGGTCAGTACGCTTACCCTCCCGGGTCAGTACGCTTACCCTCCCGGGTCAGTACGCTTACCCTCCCGGGTCAGTACGCTTACCCTCCCGGGTCAGTACGCTTACCCTCCCGGGTCAGTACGCTTACCCTCCCGGGTCAGTACGCTTACCCTCCCGGGTCAGTACGCTTACCCTCCCGGGTCCGTACGCTTACCCTCCCTTGCTTTCCCTGATTCTCAAGCAAACCTCTGTGCAAAAAAGCAAAGTGGCAAGTTGATGATCCAATGACTGAAATAGCGTGGTAGTAAAATCGATATAATGGGAGGCAGGATTTCAGGACCTGGTTTAGGATTCACAACTCCTCTGTCTATTGATGTAAGGTGTGCACTATTAAGCGAGTTATTACCACATACTGCTTTTTGCATATTAAGAGTATGCAGGTAATTCTTTTTCCTTTCTATTTTATTGGCTTGTTGGCGTTCACTCGCAATTTGCAGCACCCTGATCCTGTGTTACTTTATTGAAATTCGAACTGGTGCGATCCCCCCCTCCCCCATTCTGGTTTTATGGAAGTGTATGAGCCTTTTGTTTAAGTGCAATAGGAAGCTGAAGCCACAAATAGGACCGATACAGTCCTGATGATCTCTCTCTCCTTTTTTGTTTTTTAAAGCTCTATATAGTTAAAACCTGAGCACTTGGTGAATTAGGGGTGGGGGTGGGGGGGGCTGCTGTACAGACTGGGTCCCGGCTACATCCAGATGATGTCAATATGTTGCTACATCTTCACTGCAGGATGCTGGCGGTGGTTGGAGTGATGCACCCAGGTTGAAAAATATGCTTTGGGCTCACCACCCCAACCAGCACACCCTTGCTGCTGTCTCTTCAGTGGTTCCAGCACTGCTTCCTTTCCTTTTAAGGCTCACCATCTCAGTGTCTCTCTGGGTGTTGTGAAACTACAACTCCCAGCATGCTTTGTAAAGTATAATTTATGCCTGTGCAGTTAAAGCATGCTGGGACTCGTAGTTTCACAACACCCGGAGAGACAGAAGTTGGCTGGGCCTGATATAGTACAATGAATTTCTCTGTCTCGCCAGCTTTAAATAAATGCACAGAGAAAGAAGTTGTTTTCATTGTGAAGTTTCTGTTTTATTTAATTTTTTTGCTGGTTACAGTTTAATCTCTGTTAATATAGACCTTCAGTGCATCTTATGCAGCCTATGCAGACAGCTGTTTTATACTGGGTTCGTGTTACACATAGAGGGCTGGATCCAGCCTTAAGTAAGTGCTTAAGTTACTCCAGGGCCTTAAGTGCTTGAAATTAGTTACTCCTGGGTTAAACCATGTTGATTGCAGGGGAGTCCTATTTCATCTGTTGCAAACAGTATTAGAGTTGAGAGGTGATGTTTCCTATCCCAAGTCTAAATAACAGTGTGATAGTAAAGCTGGTCAGTATCTGTGTGCAGTAAGCAATTCAAAGATATATCCCTGCATGCAAAGAATACAATTAACTTGACTCCCCCTGAAATCAACATGGTTTAGCCCAGGAGTAACTAATTTCAAGCATTTAAGTCTGGATCCAGCCCATATTCTCTCCTGTTTTTTTTTTTGTTTTGTTTTTTTTACTAGTCACTGATTTTCTTCTTACCCCTTGTGTCTCACAGATGTCAGTGTAATGGACATGCCGATACCTGCAATGAGCTCGATGGGACAAACTGCCCTTGTAGTAACAACACAGAGACCCAGAATTGTCAAAACAGTCCCCAGTCTGACAAGAAAGAATGTTACAAATACCAGGTATGATAACGATGATGAGGATTCTAATACAAACCTTTCCCCTCACTAGTTATTCTTTTACATATCCCTAATCTGAAACTCTCATAGATCAAATCATAACTAAGGTCGAGTGGCTGCAGACAAGTAAAGCTGGGCACACACTAGAGCGATTATCCCCAGCATGTGGCTGCCGATAAACGGGGCGATTTTCCTCTTGGGAAATGTCCCGATATCGAATACCAGGTATGATAACGATGATGAGGATTCTAATACAAACCTTTCCCCTCACTTGTCATTCTTTTACATATCCCCAATCTGAAACTCTCATAGATCAAATTACAACTAAGGTCGAGTGGCTGCAGACAAGTAACAGTCTCCCAATTATCTCTTGATCTGACTGGCTTATCAGTAAAGCATGTAGAGGACAAAGAGAACCAGAAGATTGAATGCATTAAAATACTGGGACCTTAACTTAACCTTTAAATAAAACACAATCATAGATTGCTTAATTTTATGGAGGTATTATGGGTGGGACGTCCCTAAGAGGTACAAGGGAAATAAAACTAATGGAAAATACTGTATGAGGCTTGTACAGTACTTATGGTTCTCACGTCTGTAATAGTGTGCTTAGTGTGCTTTTACTTGTGATATTAGTATCCAGAGATCACTTTTAAAGGAGGTCTTGCACCCTATGAGAACTGACACAACCCAGTTGACAGTCGTGTATCCAAGGTAGCCGAGGGCATATTGTCTGACAGGGTGCATTGCAAAAATGTACTACGCCTGCTTTACACTTATCTACTATATAAAAGGCGAACGCTGATCCTCACTGTTATTGCAAATTTGCATGGGCTACCAGCCCTGATTCCAGCAGATGAGAGGTGGAACGGAGCCCTGTGTCAGGTACAGTGGACAGGAGCGGACCCCTGCTGACAATAATGTCTGGCTGCAGCAGTGTCCTGGTAGGGTCGAGTTGCCCTAGAGGTATATCCTAGACACAGACTGTGTGTGTGTGTGCTTGGTGTAATAGAAAACACAGAGAGAGATGGATGGAGAACAAAGAACACTGGGAACAGGGGGCGAATGGACAACACAGAGAGGAGGGGATCATCATTTTGATTTTTATCTAGTTAAACCTAAGAGCCATTCAGTATTATCTTTATTCTAAGTTTCCAAATGTGGTAGGGCTCACGATGTTTGGTACATTGAGAGCTCTTGATTCTACAACTGCCTCAAAAACATTCTTTTCTCATGTATCCCACAGTGTGCAAAATGCAAAGACTCGTTCCACGGCAATCCGGTGAACGGTCGGCAGTGTTATCGGCTCATGACGGTAGAGCAGGAGTATTGTTTTGACCCCACTTCACAGAGTAACTGCTTTCACGAGCCCAACATCCAGAACCTGCCTTTTGGACGCAGTGTCTTCTTTGGGGTCCAGCCGAAGTTCACCAATGTTGACATCCGAGTTACCGTTGATGTGACGTTCGGTTGCGTGGATGTGTTCGTCTCCACCTCCCCAGAGAGCTTTGCTGTTGCCGTTGACCCCTTAACGGGTGTTCATTCCGTCAAAGTTCACCCCCTTGCAGAGAGTGACAATTCTGGAGGGCCAGAACCTCTCACTGCTGCCTCCGCCAATAGCAGCTTGTGGAATGCTTTTAGTAAGTCATCTTTACTCCGCGAGGAACATCCAAGGGGGTTAATTACTTACATTACAGTTCGCAATCAACAGACGGTGCTCATCGTTCGAGGTGTCAGAGACCGTGTCGTCATCACGTACCCACACGAACTGCATACTCTGAAAAACAGTCGTTTTTACCTGCTGCTGTTGGGCAATTCTATCATTGGTTCAGGGGAGTCCCAAGGCCTGCTTTTCTTCCGCCAAGACCAAGCGCACATCGACCTCTTTGTCTTTTTTTCTGTCTTCTTCAGCTGTTTTTTCCTCTTCCTGTCTGCGTGTGTCCTACTCTGGAAGGTGAAACAATGGCTTGATGTACGTAGGGAACAGAGGCGCCACCTCCAGGAGATGAATAAAATGGCTAGTAGGCCCTTCGCTAAACTCACGGTCTACTTTCACCCAGATGTGGAGATGGTTGGATGTTTTCCCGGCGGACCAGTTTTGCCATCACTGCCGCACCATCACCACCACCATCATCATCACCATCATCGTTCCAAACCCAGGGTTAAGTCCTATGACCCTTCCACTCCTCAGCCTCCCTCATTAAGGCATTCGGACCCTTTCTTGTCTCAGCTTTTGGGGTACACCTATTCCAGCTTCCGCGTAGGTCCCATCACACTGGAACCCACAGACGATGGGATGGCTGGGGTTGTAACTCTGCTCCTGCAGCTCCCTGGAGGCTCCCAGGCCCCCAATAGAGCATGCTTGGGTTCTGCACTTGTAACTTTGCGCCATAACCTTCAAGAGTACTGTGGCCCCAGCCATGTGGTCAGCAGCTCAAGGAAAGGGCTTCTTAGCCATGAGAACTTGACCAGCATGTCCCTTTAATGGGGTTTTGATGGACCAGATGAAACTAACTGACAATAATCAAAGACTCCCTACAAGGAGAAACAGGTTTTTCAGAATGGTCAGTTAGTGGCATCTCTTTACCTTTTTGGTGAAAGAACAAGGACTTGGGACACAGACTTCTTTGCTAGGAGAAATAAACCCAAGAGACAAGCCTGGGAACTACTGTTAAATATTTTTGGTTTTTTTACGTCTGGGAAGGGGGGTATTTATGATGCGTTAATGTTATGAGTTTTTTTTCACATTGCTTCAGTAACCCACAGTGACCTTGGTGTAGTTTACCCGGCTACACCAATTTACCACAGACAGATTAATGGGAGTTGTAAATTAGTGTTTCCCAATCTCTGGTTTTAGGGACTTCTGAGAACAGCGTATGGGAGACAATTGTTGATTAACACAGACCCATTCCACCAGATGGTCTATTCCTGAGACTCCCACATGCGCCATTCCATTAGGTACAATATAATCCGCTCCTGAGCTTCCATCTGTCACTTACCTGGTTTAAATGAATTAACTAATAATAAAAACTATTTGCCTCTTCAACAAAGGTGGTTACAGTAGTAACTGACAGTTGGAAACTGAGGAGCAGAGTATAATGTACCTAATAGAATGGGTCATGTTGGAGGGTCTGCTATAAGTTATTTTCAGCTACTTCATTAAAACCAGGTGAGTGACAGTTGGAACCTCAGGAGTGGAGCATTGTGTACCTGGTGGAATGGGTTTTGTTGTAGGCTCTGTTAATGCTGGGGGTGGACAAAATGATTTTGAAAGGGTCGGAGCCAGAGCCTTTATTTTCTTAGCTGCATCGGCTGCCTGGTTCCAGCCCTGGTTTAACATTTGCTACTCAACTGCCGTTTCCATCCCTCTACACAAGCTCAGCGTCCTTTTCCTCAGCCCAGTGTTGTCTTGCAATAGCCGAAATGTCTTATACGTACATAGCAGTGCATGGGAGCGTATGAATATTTTAAGAATTTGACTGTTACAAAACAAATTGCCTGGATAATAAATATATTCACAGTCTCCCCAATGGAGATAAATGTGAAATGTCTTATTTTTATATTAAAAAGACAAAAAGTCTAATAAAAAAAAGTTTTTCATTTTTCTTCTTGGTGTTATGTAGAAATATCAGCAGGTTAAAGTCAGACACAATTACACCTAGATACCAGGTGATAAAAAATTTGCTTTGCTACTTGGTAGAAGAATAAAAAACCACAGCTCTGCCAGTTTCATGCACATATTAAGATCTAAAAGTATTTTAAAAAGTGATTCTGCACCTTCATAGCTTTAAAACATGTATAAGAAGCCTTTATCACTCCAGGTGTTGTAAAACTACAAATACCAGAATGCTCCTACAGCATAGGGATAGCTATTACCTGGCAAAGATTGCTGGGACATGTAGTTTGGCATCACAGGTTGCCCATGCCTAGTATAGAATAAAGGCACAAGAAAAGCACCAGGATCAGCCAATCAGATGTGGCTAATTTGTGCAGTCACCTGTATTTACACCAGCCATCAAGGCCCTGATATTGAGGACAAAGTGATAAGACTACTGCATATTCAAACATTATGACTATAGTAAGTAGTGCTGTACCAACACTATAGCCAATAGTCTGGAAGTAAAATGACCCCTGTGATGCAAGATCGCAACACTATATATTATTTTGCAGTCTTTCGGCATAAACATATGTAATATTTATTAACAGTTTTTTTATATAGCACTTTACAGAGAATATTTTACATTCACATCACTCCCTCCCCATTGGAGCTACATTCTAAGTTCCCTAATACAGACTAGGGCTAATTTATTCAGCAGACAATTAATTTACCAGCATGTTTTGGGAGTGTGGGAGGAAACCCACACAGACACAGGGAGAACATACAAACTCCAAACAGAGAAGGCCTAGTCCTGGAATCTAACTCATGACCTCAGCGCTGTGATACTCAATGCTACTCACTGAGGCTGCCATAATATTAAAAAAAAAATTAGAAAGTGACGGCAGATAAGAGCCACATGGTCCATCCTGTCTGCCCAGTTGATTGTTTAAAAAAAATACATTCACCCTAGAACAGATGACTTTTTTTTTTATTGAGATTCAGGATATCCTTACAAGCTTGTTGGCCTGCGCCGCCTCAGTGAGTACTTTTCCACTTAGCTATACAGCCTTTCCATGAACCTACCATCCTCCAGTTTATATGCATATCCCTGTAATCTTACACATTTTCCTTTGAAAAATTCCACCCTTCTGTACTTGGTTGCACCCCTTGATATATTTGAAAGCTGCTATCATATTTCCCCCCTGTCCCTTCTCTGCTCCAAGCTATACATGTTTAGTTAGGTTCTCTAGCCTTTCTACATTTTTTTTATGACAGCATTATTATATGTACATTAGTTACTTTTCTTTACACAGTCTTTAAATATTTATAAAGATCATTTTACTGTGATAAAGCACATTTTCATGTGAAAACCGGCTTTATCACAGGAAATTGAAGTTTTTGATATTTATAAACCTTGCATCGCCATAGAAAACTACAGGCGATGCCTGTACGTATCATATCCTTTATCACAGGAAATTGAAGTTTTTGATATTTATAAACCTTGCATCACCATGGAAAACTACAGGCGATGCCTGTACGTATCATATCCCCCCACCTGCCCATTCTTTTCAGATCGGGCTGGCGGTTCATGATATTTATAAATCTAAGTCTTATATTCAGTGAGGGAAGCTGCCAGGCTCGCTGAGAGTAGAAGAGAGCCTGGATCAGCTTCTTTCATTTAATAATTAACTTGTCTATAAATAGAGCCCTTAGTAACAGATAAAATTAAATAAAATGCTCCACCTGGTGGCTGTATTAGGAACCACACTACAACATGCATTGATAATATACACTACATTACAGACTAGGTGGGCCATAAGATTTCTATTATTTAAAATTCCATGTTTACAGCAACAATACATAAAACAGCTTTGTCCATATCCCAAAAGATTTAAACACAATAAAAAGCACACAGTTAATGTTAATAAATAAATATTTATAGGTTTATTAAATTAATTGATAATACAAATATACAAATAAATAAATCTAAAGCTGCGTTGTCAGCGAGGACGTCGTAAATTGAAGTGTAGATGTGGTGATGGTAGAGGAAATCTGCTGTGCTGCCAATCCCGTCCCTTTATTTCCCGTGCCATCTGACAGAGGGCACATGACGTGCAACAGCAAATGGCACAGTAATCGTTGAGAAGGTCTCCCTGAATGGGTATGGAGAAGTAAGGTACACAGCATTAAAAATAAGCTGCCCTGGAACTATGCAAGAGACTATACACCTTGCAGCCAATCACATTCCAGCTATCATTTCATATAATGTGCATAAAACAGTATTTTATTGGTTGCCATAGGGACCAATACAATCCTAAAATATCAACTCTGCCTTTTACAGTAGGAATATCTGATCCAACAGTTTTCACAGCTAGTAAAGAAAGGCTTCTGCATCAGATGCGTGGCCATATTTTGCATTGTGTAAGATGGGAGTGTATCCCTGGGACCACATTGGACAACTAAAACCACCACCTGTTGTCCTCCACTCTTTTCTGTGTTAATGTCAGACATGTTTGTTATAGCTTGTATCACTCGTCTTAAGTTTACATTTATCTTAAATTCAAGCAATGCATTCAACATTTAGATCAGACACAAGCAACATGTGGCACTACAAGTCCCATCATACTTTGCCAGGTAACAGCTATACCTATACTTCTGGAGCATGCTGTGAGTTGTAGTTTGAAACCTTGAGTGCCAAAAGCTTCCTAAAATGGGTTTATACAGTATAATCCAGATATTAAATTCAAATTAAATTAATCTCCCTTGATCTGCTTAGGCTCCTCCTGTAGATGAACATCTGAGGTACAACTCCGCCTACATGTGGCTATGCTCCACCCATTTGCAGAATGGATATCCACAACAAAATTGTTGTGTGTATTATGGATTGGGGGAAGACAAAAATAATAATCCAGACTGGTAAATGGTATATTAGGCACTAAGGTACAAAGGGAACTGGGGCATATATTTTCTTATACTCTTCCATGTAGTTTCCAACCTCTAAATCCTGGATAAAATTTCTCTGTACGACATATGGAGGAGACTCACCGGGATCCTGTACCGCTCCCTTACACCTGTACGCAGAGCAAACATAGCGCCAGGTAACATCCCCAGGCAGCACACCTCACCGAACAGAGACGACACATAGCAGGGTAAAAATATGGGGCAGAAACTGCCCAGTAAGCCTGGAGGTTGGAGAACAAATATAGACCGCATTAGAGGAGCCATCCAAGCATTTGGGAGTTGTATATAACAAAAAGAAAAAAAAACCCTGCAGATGGCGCTCTAGATAAATTGGCTAAAAATAAAGATAGAAAATAAAACATGAACAGTAAATTGAAAAAAAATATTAAAGGTCAGGCTAGCCTGAACAGGTGCGTTTTGAGTGAACACTTGAAGACCCGTAAAGCGGGGGAGAGTCTGACCGAGGAAGGTAGGTCATTCCATTGCAGAGGTGCAGCACAGCAGAAATCCTGAAAAAAAAACCCTGCAGATGGCGCTCTAGATAAATTGGCTAACAATAAAGATAGAAAATAAAACATGAACAGTAAATTGAAAAAAATATGAATGATCACACTAAATTAGGGACTGCAGCTGGTAACCAGATCTGGCAAAAGAGCTGAACTTTATAATAAGTGAGAAAAAAATTGGAGTGGGTGGATAAGCAAAGCACTAATGTACCCTAGTGATGCTGCTTATGCCAACTGCACGCAGTGTCCTTAATAGTTAAGTCAGTGGGTCAAGTAGAGAAGCAATCTTCTGCAAATTAATTCCCATATAGGGATATATAGTGCGCATTGAGGTCACGTGAGCTAACACACTAAGTGAGAGGTGTAGGATGAAGTGGAGGAGGGGTAGGCTAGCCTGAACAGGTGCGTTTTGAGTGAACACTTGAAGACCCGTAAAGTGGGGGAGAGTCTGACCGAGGAAGGTAGGTCATTCCATTGCAGAGGTGCAGCACAGCAGAAATCCTGGACACAGGTGAGAGATGTGGTGAAGGTCAGACAGTGCTGGTTAGCAGAACGGAGAGGGCAGGAAGGGATGTGCATGGATGAGGCAAGAGAGGTAGGGAGCAGTGGATGAGGAGATGGCCTTAAAGGTGAGGAGAAGGAGTCTGAAGCAGAAAGGAAGTCAGTGCAGGCTGAGGTAGAGCGGTGTGAGAGGAAGATGAGCCTGGAAGCAGCATTGAGTATAGGTTGAAGGAGGTTACAGTAGTTGAGACGAGATATGACTAGAGAGTGGGTGAGGGGTTTGGTGGCTTCATCGGTGAGGAAGGCACGTGTGTCTGCAATGTTGCATAGGTGGAAACAGCAAGAATGAGTGATGGCACAGATGTGGATGTGAGGTATAAAGTAAAGTGAAGAATCAAGAAAGGAGGAAGAGACAGAGGTGTCAACAATGGGGATG
>WWET01003292.1:83326-100092 GCA_011038615.1 Limnodynastes dumerilii | reverse complement strand
GAGAAAGGGGGGGGGGGGGGGGGGGGGGCGGAGAAATCCTAGGGGGAGGAAACTGATTCAGGTCCTGTGTGGCTTTGGTGGTGCTTACTTACAAATGGGGATGTCTTCACAACACTGGCAGAGTCCACTGCTCCATGTAATGGGTCCAAATGACATTGGCATCCCTGCCATTGGGCCATTTGGCTGTACATTCACCACAACTTGGGGCTGTGGCTGCATCATTACTGTTAAACACAAATAGCATTACTAATGTTGGGAGGCGCTTTCTCAAGTCAATTACAAGTCTACAATTCCCTTCTATCCCCATTACCCTCTCCTCCGTTCCTTTCTTTACAGCTATCCTTCCCTTTTGTAGCAGATTTAGTGGGGCCCCTAGATGTGCTTATATATGTCTATATAACAGAGCTGGGATCTCGGACATGCAGGGACATCGTTACCACCAATACCAACAAGTCTGCATGTCTAAAATGCCGGCTCTTATTGATGATGATGATGACGATACATGGTTATAGTCCGTGGTTTCTTCCAACTTTTACATTATTACTATTCATTAAATCATAAAATAAAACATTCTTTTAGGTAGTAACTTGGCTGCTGGCTAGCTTGGTGTGATGTGACCTGTTTATTTTTCTCATCTCTAGGAGCATGGAGGGAGCAGTGGGGAAAGTGGGGTATAGAGGGGAAAAAGGGTACAGAGGATGCCATAAAGAATATGGGGAAGTGGGTGGAGAAAAAGAATGAGGAGGAGGAGTCAATGCTAAAAAAGGGAGGGGCTCAAAGTTTTCATTAAATCACCCTCTAAATGAAAATTCTATATCTGCCACTACCTCCCTTCCACACCCCCCTTGTTGTCCCATACCCCTACCTCCACCATCACTATGGCTATGACACTATCACTTCACCCCTTTCCTGAGACAATACACCCTCCTAGTCCTGACACTAGAATTTTCAACTTTCACAACCCAAATTAACAGCCATAACTCCACTTACTTTTGACTAAGCCACACCCCCTTTGTGAATCCTACATCCCAATGTCCAACTAAGATCTGGAGCGTGGAGAGATGGGGAAGAATGGATGATGAACAGTAAGGTGGTATGTGTCTGTGTATAGCAATGAAATATTTATCCATCGGCCACATTCTCTCTCTCTCTATCTGCCGGGCTAAGCTGTGGCTCAAGATTTTTGCACTAACAGTTTAGCCCAAACTGATATCCGGCAAAACATGCTGGGACTAGCTTACCAGGAAGAACAGGAGCCATTGTTGGTACTGGCATTGGCACAGCAGCTGGAACTTGCATGGGCACCGCTGCCGGAACTTGCATGGCCACCGCCGCCGGAGCCTGCATGGGTACAGTAGTAGGAGCCTGCATGGGCATAGCAGCTGGAACTTGCATGGGCACAGCTGCCAGAGCCTGCATGGGCATCGCAGCTGGCATCTCCACTAGCTCAACGGGTTGAGATTGCAATTCTGAGGCCTTTATTTTTACATGGTCATCTGCTAAAAAAAATAACATTACATTCAAATATTGAAAAATGAAATGGAAAAACATCTCAGCATCCCTCCTTTAGTGCCAGTCTTTGTCCCTCTAAATAAAGTTAGAATCATTTTGAAATGTAGGGCATTTGATCCACTTACACTTAGCTGGAACCACAATATTTAACATTTACTGGACGGACAATTGTACAACACGACATTTACGAAAACTTAGTATAAACCTAAAAATATACTAAACACATAAAGGACACAGTATCAAATAAGGTAGAGGATCTTAATATAAAAATTGTGGCAAGGGGTTCTTATCTGCAGTCATATTATATCGGCAATTTGGACAAGCGAACATTACATGCATGCCCTCGGCTTCTAATACACCTTTTCCTTTGAAAAATTCCCCCCTCCATTATCTTGGCATCATTCTTGCAGCATGTAACAATTTGTCTGATAATTCTAAAAATATTAGGAGTAGATGACAAAGATTCAGGAACTCTTGCACAGGGCAGTCAGACAAGCAAATATACTGGTGAGAGCCAGGCATGGGTAATACTTATAACTTATTGTGAATTATTACATATAACTATTGCTAATTTTATTTGCAGATGCAGGAACAGTAGTTGGAGTCTAGTGTGATGACAGTTCACCAGTACGGAGACAGACATATACTGGCCCTAGCTACTCAAGACACAAGTAACTGGTATCTATCATGGTTTATTCCATATATTGTGTTGCACCAACAAACAATTACTGTAACTCTTATTAAGACCTACAGCACCTTCTGCACCTGCCAACCAGTTGTTTGACCCACTCCAGTTGTCTAAGGACCTTTCCATAGATGTTTGTCCCGATTCAGATCAATGTTCTTAGAAGGTCACTTTAGAATAGTCCCATGTTTTCTTCTTATCCATTCCTTTTTTTTTAAATGGAGCGGGCAGTGTATGTTTATTTTTTAACTAAAGGGGCATGTGTACACATTTTGAACAGGGCATGCTGCCGATAGTAGTTCTACAAGCGCTAGCATGCCCTGTCATTCATGGGCATGCTTGTGCCTGTAGTTCTACTACCTGCAGTATGCCCTGTCGAACGGAAGGTTTATTTATTTTTATTTATTTTTTTACACATGGGCTTTCAAAAAAAAAAGTCGGAGCCACTAAGGCAATTACTCTGAACAGCACCTTACGTGCTATTCAGAGTGGGCTATAGGATGCACGGATGTGCATCCTTGAATAGCCCGTAGTTAAATGAGCATGTGCGATTCCGCATCGCACATGCTCGTAACTCTGAATCCGGTCCATTATATCGGCAATTTGGACAGTGAACATTACATGCATGCCCTCGGCTTCTAATACACCTTTTCCTGAAAAATCCCCCCCTCCATTATCTTGGCATCATTCTTGCAGCATGTACCAATTTGTCTGATAATTCTAAAAATATTAAGAGTAGATGACAAAGATTCAGGAACTCTTGTACAGGGCAGTCAGACAAGCAAATATACTGGTGAGAGCCAGGCATGGGTAATACTTATAACGGATTGTGAATTGTTACATAGAACTATTGCTAATTTTATTTGCAGATGCAGGAACAGTAGTTGGAGTCTAGTGTGATGACAGTTCACCAGTACGGAGACAGACATATACTGGCCCTAGCTACTCAAGACACAAGTAACTGGTATCTATCATGGTTTATTCCATATATTGTGTTGCACCAACAAACAATTACTGTAATTCTTATTAAGACCTACAGCACCTTCTGCACCTGCCAACCAGTTGTTTGACCCACTCCAGTTTTCTAAGGACCTTTCCATAGATGTTTGTCCGGATTCAGATCAATGCTCTTACTTCAGAATAGTCCCGTGTTTTCTTCTTATCCATTCCTGGATGACTTTATGACTTAGCTTTGTGCCTTTATCCTGTTGGGAGTACCCATGACCTGCGTGTGAGACAGAGCTCTGACACCAGGCAGTATGTGAAAATCTACAATGCCCTGAGATATGGAGATATCACAGAATCAAGGCTCCCTGCAGCAAAGTATTAGTTTAATTTCCTTGAAAACCTAATTTATTTATACATACATACATCTTTAAAGTGCTGCATAATGTCCCTGCCCCATACACACACAGTTAATTTATTCAGCAGCTAATTAACCTACTGGAATGTTTTTGGAGCACCCGGAGGAAGCCCACACAGGCACAGGGAGAACATACACACTCCACACAGATAAGGTCTTGTCTGGGAATCTAACTCATGACAAAATGTAATTTTCATTTGTGGACAGAGTTGAGGTACCTTGCCCTAAAAGCTCCAGTTTTAACTCATCTGTAGAAAAGACGCTGCTAGAAGAATTGTGTTTCGTCATAAGGAATTTTAGCAAATTCCAATCCAGAGTTTTTTTTTTATTAAGTTTTATTAGTACAGAATGTATCATATAATACATAGACACATAAAACCACAATGGTAAGGTTGATCGATAACATCAACAGCCTTGTTACTTGTTTTCTGGATTCCCTCCGAGATTCGGTTGCTCTAATTCTATATGAGACTATTCTCTTTGATGGATTTGTGAATAAACTTATGTTAATGTAATAATGGGTGCTTTGGAATGGGAATTGTTCCTGGGTCGGCTATTTATCTATCCACATTATAAAAAAAAGACCCAAAAAAAAAACTTCTGTAGACATTTCAGCCAAATGTCAAGGGACATCATCATCTGGTCGCACCATTCAGTGCTTTTTGAGCAACATTAGGCTCCATGGAAGAAGCCTGTCCTCACCATCTTCAATTAACGAGCAATGAAGGGTGGACCACCAGGGCATGACAAGCATAACAAGGGCCAGACTTACTAAGCTGCGGGTTTGGAAAAGAGGAGATGTTGCTCATAGCAACAAATCAGATTTTAGCTGACATTCTCCGGTATGTAATAGGAAAGTGAGATATAGAATTTGATTGGTTGATATACACAACATCTCCACTTTTCCAAACCTGCAGATTTGTAAATTTGGACCCAAGTGGTGTGATGCAACTTATTAGCAATTATATATTCTCTCCAAACTTTATAAAAGCCTCTCCGTTATTTTCACTTTTTCCAAAAGAGTTCTTTCAGAAGTGCCTAATTGTGCTCAAAAAGCACAATGACAATGTTGTGCCTGGACATTCAGCTGAAATCTCTACAAAAGATTTTGTTGGCTCTTTTTGCAGCCCGGAGTTAGGGTGTTGGGCACCTCCCTGCAAAGCTTTAGACTTCCTGCGGAGGGGAGAGAAGGGAGTACTCGGGGGAGGGTGTGAGTCAACGTTGAGAACGGCCCTTCTGGCCAATGAAAAGCAATCAATCTACCAAAGAAAGAAGATGCAGCAGTGAATGGTGAGCCTAACCCCAAGACTTTTCTCCCTGCAGCCCGACCCCAAGACCCCCCTCCCCGCAGCCTGACCCTAAAAGCCCCCCCCCCCCACAGCCCGACCCCTAAGAATCCCTTCTCTGCAGCCTGACCCCAAGACTCTCCTCCCCACAGCCCGACCCCTAAGAATCCCTTCCCTGCAGCCTGACCCCAAGACTTGCCTATAATGCTCACCTTTCTACTGCGGTGGCAGTTTCTGATTAAATGAATGAATAAGTAGACAGATCAGCATACTTACCCATTCAATAACAACAACTTTGGATTGGTGCTATTTTCAAAACACAGACACCTGAAAATTAGCTTTCCTGTCTGTCAGAAACTGCATTTTCAGGGCGGAGACTCCAGCCCTTCGGGGGATTGGCTCTGCTGCCTCTGCCTGTCAGACAGTGTGACAGCTGCTGCAGTGCAGCTATAGGGAATTGCCTACTTGCTGTTTTATCTCCTGTTTGCTGACCCTGGCCCGTATTCAGAGAACCGTTTCTATAAAGGAACGCAATTATACGCACGGCCGGTGCAGGCCAAACCCCTTCACACTCATGACACTCCCCTCCCTCGGCCGTGCTGTCGGTAACTTCTGCCTCCATAGACCACTTATAACTTTCCGTGAGCAGTTGCGTGCTTATGTGTCCTCCGTGAGTGCGATTCATGTTAGTCACACCCACATACCTTCATTTAAATGCCTTCCCCCGCCCATTTTTATTTCAATTTTCATGTGCATATTTTTGCGTCCCATATCCGGACGTACGTACCCAAGTGTGATTCACAACTATCTCTTGTTTCTTTCTGATCTCCAATCTCCCCTTTGCTCTTTTTAGTCATGTTCAGTGTGGTGGACACGATGATACCATTAGCAGAGACTACGATTATTCATTTCAATGACTGATCAGACAACTGAAGACCTTTGAGATGTTAATTCATGAAGACAATTAGTTTGAATCATCATTATAATGCAATGAATTCTCTTATTTCAGATCCAGACCCTAGTCTGTGATACATTGTGTGGGATGAGCCTTCAGCTGCCTCTTATAACTTTATATAAAGCTATAGGGTCATGTACTAAATACTGGTAATTCTAGCACCAAGCATTAGCTCCCCAGACCAAAAATCATTCACCCTCCAACATGACCCATTCCACCAGGTACACAATACTCCACTCCTGAGCTTCCAACTATCTCACCTGGTTTTAATGAATTAATGTTTGAAAAAATTCTCTTCCACACAGGAACAGAGTATTTTGTACCTAGTGGAATGGGTCATGTTGGGGAGGTCTGTCAAAGAGATTTAGAAAATTGTGCACAGAGCAGAAGGCTACTGGGGATATGTAAACCGCAGTAACCTATAGCAACCAAACAGACATTTGTTTGAATTAAACATAATTTCTGATATGTTTTATTAAATCAAAAAGCCCTATCATCAACTTTACAAATAATGGGTCTGCGCACATGATCTGCATTTACTAATCAGCTGTTACCATATTACCACCACCCAGGTGTAGCCTTCATTCGTTTTCTTTCAATTTTTCATTTAAGACCACAAGAAATCAATGTTAACATAATAAATTCAGCAAATTTAATAATTAACTAAACAACTAATCCTTCCTTTACTACACTAGTTGTTTGGGGTTTTTTTTTACTCACATGCATTGCAACACACAAGGAAATAATTGGAAAAAAATGCACATAGCACCATATATTTTATTGCTCATTATTAAGTTGTTTGCCTTCACCCAAGAGTAATAATGTCATAAACTCACCCGTTCCCAGGCTCTGTTACTTCATCCTATTCATGTGGGTGTTGCAGACACCAGTAAAGTGACTGTAAACTGCTCCCACCCACGTGACTGCTATTTATCTACTTCCTTTAGGTGGCCATTTTTGTTCTTGGCATTTTTCTTTTCATTGGGCTTAAATGGATAACTCTATATTATTTACTCAAAGTCAACTTTTCTGAATTTAGGTTGGGAAAGAAACATAACATTTGATTGACCTGGCCCATTTAGTCTTCCTTCCCTATTTTAATTATTTCTTTACCCTCCAGGCCCTATTTGATGTCTCATTTTAAGATTTTGCACAGTATACGATTAAGAGTATTGCAACATAACACAGATATGAAAGATCTCTGCAGAGTATCACTTCCTCCTACACAATAGCTACCCCCTACTGACAGATCTGCAGACTATCCCTTCCTCCCACACACTACCCTCTACTGATAGATCTCTGCAGAGTATCACTTCCTGCTACACACTACCCCATACTGACAGATCTCTGCAGAGTATACCTTCCTCCTACACACTACCTCCTACTGACAGATCTCTGCAGACTATCCCCTCCTACCACTTACTACCCCCCTACTGACAGATCTCTGCAGACTATCCCTTCCTCCCACACACTACTCCCTGCTGACAGATCTCTGTTTATGGCAACTGAAAGGAAAGAAAAGAAGTTTATAATGTTCAGGCACTCACAGTAAAGTATAGTGGTTTGTACAATTAAGAATGAACTTTTATTATATTTATTTATAACAAAGGTGCGAAGTTAAAATCAGACAGGTAAAGATCAGAAAAAATTCAAAGCAACGGAATAGGACTGCTATCTTATAATACTAATTGTAAGAATAAACTGCAACAGTACTAAGAAATATTTAAACCCAAATGTGTCTATAGTCACCTAGATAAATCTATATCAATACAGTCAATAGTAATAATCTCTCATGGGGTGACAAGTAAAGTTGCTTGATTAGGGTTTGTGTTCATAAAGAATATTATGGAACTATCTCAGGATCACATAGAAAAGGAAAATCCTGGTTGGATGTGAGTCCCCGGAATGTACGGATTCAGTATTGACATGAGGAGTGACTCCTTGAACGTATTCCCCCTGGGACCCATTTTTAGCAAATTAATGTCAGAACATAACTGTACGGAGAAAAAGCTACAATAATGATTGTTTATTCAGAACTGCATGTGAATTGCTAATTAAGTAATACTTTGCTGTGTTTAAAAAACTTGTGTATACAGTATGTAGATCTGGTGGCAGAAATTTTGTTCAGTTTATAGTATATTTGACTGATCAGATTGATAATCTCTTTAGTGTGTAGCCATTTTAAGACTTGAAGATAAACTTGTCAGTGTTTGAAACCAATGAAGATTGTTTAAATCTATCAGATTGTCTAGAAAACATAGTGTAATAAGTTTCAAGGAAAAGTTTATTAACACAAAAAACATTAAACATTTATACCAATTAAAAATGCTTTTAAAAGGTAAAATAATAAAACCCGCTGTACATAAAACCTTCCCTGCGTACCAGAAGTCCAGACCGATGGATGGTGTAACAAACTTTGAAACTGCGTCAGTGAAGCTGATAAACAGCAGACATTAGAGACCTCACCGCAAGCCATCCAGCGCCACGATCGTTCCCCGCAAGAGTGGATACTCAGGCCATCTTTGTGGGGATTTTGTTACACCATCCATCGTTATGGACTTCTGGTACGCAGGGGGGGTTTTATGTACAGATGGTTTTATTATTTTACCTTTTAAAAGCATTTTTAATTGGTATTAATGTTTAATGTGTTTTTTTTTTTTGTGTTAATAAATTTTTCCTTGAAACGTATGTTTTTTTTCTCTCTTGTTTTCTATACCTGAGGGACGAGAAGAAAAAATTGAGGATTCATTGTTTAATTACATATACAGTGACTTAGCTGCCTGCACTATAAACTGTATGAAACTGCTTTATGGACTGTGTTTCTGATTAGCGATTATCTTACACACCACACTGTTGCTCAGATCATTTTAAGGGTCAGAGCGCAGGAAGGTTTCAACAATTTTTTTATTATATATTTTGCTTTTAGGGGTAGGTAGAATCCCCTTGTTCATTACCATCCTGCAGCTTGTTTTAGCGCGAGGTCTTTCCTCTTGCTCATTTTAAAACTGATAGGAGATTCACGTATGTAAATCGACTATTGTTATTAAGGACCGTGTTCACAGATCCATTTTCACGTGAAGTTGCGTGCGTATTTTTAGTTACGTTTTAACTGCGCATGTGTCGTTACTTTATGTATGTAAGTTACGTAGAATATACGCACATAAGTGCTTTCGGCACGGACATGTGAATCGCACTTGGGGACATACGTACGGAGGGGCGGGGTTGAAATATGTAACTGAAAAAGTTATGTGAAATAGGGTGGGAGGTCATTTAAATAAGTCTTTGAGGGTTCGGTTACATAGAATCGCACGTATGGAATACATATACGCACGTAAAGTTAGAGGTGCTCTATGGAGGCGTACGTCTATGATTGCATGGCCGGGAGAGGGGAGTGTCATGGGTGTTGGGGGGTGTTGGCTTGCTACGTGCGTGCGTATAATTGCGTACTTTTGAACAAAACGCATCTCTGAATATGGTCCTAATTGAGGATCCAGTTTTAAAATAACTTTTAATCCTATATTTTACACTGTCCTCGCTATATAATGCTTGTTTATTCAAAGAACGACGCTTTAAGGCACTGAAACATATTACATTTATTTACCAGGCAAACAGATATGCAGTGTGTGTATTGTGCAGCTCCCTTCTCTCTATTAAACGCCACTCCTTTAGATGACTAAATGATGTAGTGGGTCTTGTTCATACTCTGAGAGGTTGGATTAAGTTGATTTATAATACATGGATCTAGCTATAAGTCAGCATACAACATCATACATTTGGATCCCTCTGCCATTTTGTCTTATGTCATCTAGTAACTATAATAGAGTGTCTGTTTCCACAGCACTGTAATTTACTTGCTACAGTCTTTATAGAAGCACAAACTCTCCGTGCTATCATTTATTTATTGTTTCGTAGTTCCACACCAAAGTGTGTCTGGGGAGAGATGAGTGATGTCATAGCTTGGCTGTTTGGTTAAATCACTTCTCAGTTTATGGAAAACAAAATATCACAGGGAATTATTTTCCTCCTCTGAGCAAAGTAAAGAGATTCAATAATAAAAGAGGAGTATGTGAGAATTTATACACTAACTTCCATGTTGTGACTTGCTTTTAAAAATGTGGCTGTATTTACTATTAAAATATTACTGAACCATACTTATATTATTCCTATTTATTGAACATTCATACTCAGGATCGCAGATAATAGATAGTAGCTTGGGTTTGCTTGGCACCATATAACATTTTTTTTAGGAGCCCTCTTATTTTTAGCATAAAATAGATATGTCTAAAATAATATAATATATAAAATAAATACATCCATCATTACTATGTACAAGCCTCTGAGGATCACCAGACATCCAATTAATTAAATTCTGTTGAGCAGACAGCCAATCAGTAGTGGTCTCTAGTGCTGATTAGCATAAACTAACATTCCTCTCTGAGAATAACACTCCATTAAGAACACATCTGCATCTGCCATAGATTTACCTCTTAATAGTCTGTCAGTTGAGACAAAAGTCTCAGCTAGGAAGTGTGCAATAATATATATTTTAGGCTGCTGTCTCTAGGGACATTAGTAGAACAGACCATTTTTCCAAATTATAGTAAGTATGTCATGTTCATCATTGAAAAGACTCAAGGAAAATGGTGGCACTTCAAATAATCTGTTCACATATACTTCATCTAGTATGCCCTAACCTATTATACCTAATGTGCAAACCTGTACATTATTATATTTCTTTGTAACTGAAGTACATTAATTTACATTTTTTTGTTTTAATTAATATCTTGGTCTAATATTTGAACTTTATAATAAATCGTTTCTCCCGCATTTTAGATTAACAAAAAGCGGGACACATTCTTTTGTGACACATAAGTTCCTGTAAAACATTCCGGGGCTGATCCAGAGTTTGAAAGTACACAGAAAAGCAGGTGGAAGTGCAGGGGGTATATTTACAAAAGTCGATTTTGCTAAACTCCCAGGACTTTGCAGGTGATTATGCAATCGCCGTATTCACTAAAGGCAAAGTCCCGGGACTTTAGCCTTTAGCAAAATCGACCAGGCAAACATCGCTGGACAGAAATTGTCCAGATGTTTGCCATTTAAAAAATACAAATTGCCATATTCACTAAAGGCGATTTGTGTAAATCGCCTTTAGATCGTCGGCAAATTGTTGAAAAATTATTCGCCTTGTGTGTGGGGCACTTTCAATGAAAGCATCCCACGCCGTAACTGAAAAACACATGTCAATATATTTGATGTGTTTTTCTCTTTACAAAATGCAAGCGCAGCATGTCTGGAATGCTTAGCATTGCTGCGCTGATAGAACTACAAGGCTCAGCATTGCTGAGCCTTGTAGTAATATAAGCATGTTAAGCCTTCTAAGCATGCTGCACTGTCTCTGGTGCGGGGGTAAAAAAAACATAGTGCAAAAAACATACCCAAATAAATTACCATACATGTGTGCCTAAAATAAACATTTACACTGGATTATATTGACCCCTACTCTGTAAAATTACCCCCGGTGGCCACCCTGTGTTGTACTAAATGCGTTGTAATGTACTGTGTGTTGCATAAATGAAATAAAACATTTTCAGACTCACCGTTAAGCTGTCATCATTTTTGGGACAAGTTGCTTGTTTTTTCTTCTTTCTTTGCAGTTGCTTGAAGAATCTTGTCCGGTTGTTTGAAGATGCTGATCCTGTCCTTCCTTCTGTTATTCGGCCTCTTCTGGCACTTGCCCTGGCGACAGGCTCCTTCCTCTTCATGGCCGCCTCTACTAATGACAATTCGGTCACTAGAGGACAGCCTTTACTTGGTCTATCAGGTTATCCCCCAGCCTACAGATTTCCAAGCAATCCCTTAATATTAATATCTTCAGAACAGCTTACCCCTCCCCTTCAACACAGTCCAACCATGCCCCTATTCCACTTCACCTTCTCACTCCTCCTAACTTGCCTCTCCCTTATCTCTTCCATGTTCCCCTCCCACTCTTACCCTTCCCTCACCCCAGTTTTCTAGTTTCCTCTTCTTCCCCCACCATGTGTTTCCTGTTAGTCTCTCCCTAACTTGCGGATCTGGCCTGGCCAACTTGTGGCTCTCCAAGTGTTTGTGAAACCATTAGTCCTAGCATGCTTTTTCAGGAGTGTTGGTCCCCGTAACGAACGGCCCTATTGCGATAGTTCTGTTTATTCCCAGCCAGTTCGAACTGGCTGGGATATCGATTACTTATGCCTCGATGTGGCATAGCAATCGATCCCCGGAGCATCGAACACGGTGTTCCGAAAGCAAAGTTTCCCCCAACCCACTCCCTAACCCTAAGTTCCCGCAGCCTAACCCTAAGTGTCCCTCTTCCCCCGCAGCCTAACCCTAAGTACCCGGCGGCTGCACTTCCAAAAGTGAACGGATGAGTATGCGAATCGCATACTCATCCATTAAAAAAAAAAATTCTAACACTGCTGCCATTCGAAATAGGGACAGCTGAAAAGCAACATTCGCCTGTCCCTACTTCGTAAGGCAGACTTTCTTAGCTGGAACTTTCAGGTATCAGCTAGGGCCATACAGTCAAACCCTACTGGGGCCCATAGTTTCACAACACATAGACAGCCACAGGTTGGCCAGGCCTTTTGTAGATTGCAAGCTCTTATGACCCTCTGTCCATCTTTTCCTGCTCCAGTCTCATCTTCTCGGCATTGATACTTGATTTGTTTTGTATATTTATCTTGCTGTCATCACTTGCACCATTTTACGTAGGGCTGGCGTGTAATAAAGGATCTTATGTAAGAGTTTTCTACAATTAATATACATCAGCTGCCCACCATGCATGTATATAATAATAAAAACAAAGTATTCATCCTTAATTATATATTCATGGTAAATGGGCGTGTCTCTTTAATCTTTTATCTCTGCTCCTACACTGATCACATATTGCTATTGCATAATAAATATTTCCATAAAGAGAGCAATCCAAAGGCTTATGTAAGAGGAGGAGATTGTATTAGTATTTACTGTTGTTTCCATCACAACAATACAGGGTGCAACCACTCCAGCAATACATTATAAATGAATAGGAGTATTAGTAACCCAAGAAACCATTTGTAATGAGGCTATAATTATGTAATAGGTTATGTTTTCCAAAGCACAGTTATTAATAATAACATTAACTATTAATGGTGGTGTAGAGATCATGATGTGTGACTGAGTGATTGGCTTTATATAGGGAGAAGTAATGCTGCTCACCTGTATACTAAACCTACATCTTGCTTTGATCAGTGTGTCGTTCTCCTGTTTGCATTATATATGGTTATTATGGGAGTGTTTAAGGAGAACACCTCTAGTAAAACAGTTTCTAAACACTCCCTTTCCATCTTCTTTTCTTATATTGCTGTGTCATTTAGCATTAAGTTAAATACAGAAAGAAGATTTTTTATAAACTAATAAAGTATTATTTCACCCTCTACCTATCTTCCCCACCTACATAACCAGCTTAAAGTATTACTAACCTCCATATATGGCTCCCGATTCATGATTGATGACTGAGTTTGGTCTCCAATAAAAATAAAATAGTTTGTGAAAGCGTTATAGATGATGTGAATTATCACAACGTATTGGAAAGCAGGGGAACGAAGGCTGTGTCAGCACAGGGTTGGACACTGATATCAGGGTCTCTGTATGTAAAGTCTGAATACTGGAGTTTTTAGACTTTTTAGTTACACATTTTGTGGCTGTTGATGCTAAATATCTGCAGCCCAGGAGTAACTAATTTCAAGCACTTACTTAAGTCTGGATCCAGCCCGTTGTGTCTGACTACCTTAATATAATAGCGCTCTCACTGACATCCTGCGTTTTTCAACATTTTAGGATTTTCCTTTTCTATGTGATCCTGAGATAGTACCATAATATTCTTTATTAACACAAACCCTAATTAATCAACTTTACTTGTCACCCCATGAGAGTTTATTACTATTGACTGTATTGATATAGATTTATCTAGGTGACTATAGACACATTTGGGTTTAAATATTTCTTAGTACTGTTGCAGTTTATTCTTACAATTAGTATTATAGGATAGCAGTCCTATTCCGTTGATTTGAATTTTTTCTGATCTTTACCTGTCTGATTTTAACTTCGCACCTTTGTTTTAAATAAAAAAAAAAAAAGTTCATTCTTAATTGTACAAACCACTATACTTTAGTGTGAGTGCCTGAACCTTGTACACTTTTTTTCTTTCCTTTCATTTGCAATTATGATTCAGTGTTTTTTCGGTGCACCAATCCCTATATAGGATCAGTGAATCCTTAATCCATTCAGTATTGTATATGAAACGGCATATATACTAGTGTATATACTAGTACAGGGAACCTTTTCTATTGAAGCTCTCTGATTATCCCATCCTCCCACACACTAATCCCTCCTGACAGAAACCTGTAGAACTGTCTACCTTTTACACACTACCCTCTCTTAACAGATCTCTGCAGAGCATTCCACCTTTCACACACTATTCCCTCCTGACAGATCTCTGCAGAGTATTCCTCCTCCCACACACTACCACCTCCTGACAGAACTCTGCATAGCATCCCTCCTTCAAAATACTACCCACTCCTTACAGATCTCTGCAGACTATCCCTTCCACCCACACACTACTCCCAACTGACAGATCTCTGCAAAGCATTCCACCTTTCATACACTACCACCTCCTGACAGATCCCTGCAGAGCATTCCACCTTCTACACACTACCCCTTCCTTACAGATCTCTACAGACTATCCCTTCCACTCACACACTATCACCTCCTGACAGATCCCTGCAGAGCATTCCACCTTCCACACACTACCCCTTCCTTACAGATCTCTGCAGAGTATTCCTTTCTCCCAAACACTACCTTCTCCTGACAAATCCCTGCAGAGCATTCCTCCTTCCAGACACTGGACCATATTCAATCTTAAGAAGGATTTACGCAGATGGGGATAAGCATGTATCCACAACGATCTTAAAGCTCCCTCCCATCCCAACTCCCCCTTTTATTTAAGAACCCTGGGCACTTAAGAGTTTCCCTAAGTTCCCATTCTTATTCTCCTTCTTAAGAACGTTCTTTCCCCTCCCCTGCTGTCCCCTGCTCCTTACCATGCCTTCCCCCCTCCCATTCTTCTTAAATCCGCCCAGAGGCTGCCGTAGCATGCCTCTATCTTTAAAGACTGCACGTACTCAATCTACGTAAATAATGACCTAATTCGCATGCGTAGTCGGTCATTTACGCAATCTACCGTATTGATGCTTAAGAAGCTGCTGCTTCTTAAGCTTGAATACAGTCCACAATGACTACCCCCTCCTGGCAGATCCATGCAGGGCATTCCTCTCTCCCACACACTGTCCACCCCGGACAGATCATTGCCGGACATTCTTCAATACATACCATATAGCAATTAGTCACAGTCATTAAAAAGCAGCTGGGAGGGTAGATGTCTTGTTATGGTGTGTTGCTGTTTCATTTTATTGTACTATTAACAAAAAACAAATAATAATAATTGTACTATTACCCAGCTGACTGTTAATTACTTATTATTCCTTTACAAATATCACAATATCAAGTGAACTAAAATATTGGTGTGTGACTGAGAGCTCTAATGTCACTGCTATTTATTAGCTTCTTTATTTATGATAATAATATCTAAAATGTGTCCTCAAGCAGCCATTATAATCTATAAACTACATTTAACTTGATGAGAAGAGAAGACAACGTTCATAGACCGATTGAGTTCCAGTCACATATTATTGTGGCAGTTAGGCCAGTGTCATCTATCAGCAAATCAAATGGGCCGTGGTCAGCGTGAGCCCTCAATACAGCATGGTCAGGCTAACCCTCTGTCCACACAGAGATTATATACAGCGTGGTCAGGCTAACCCTCTGTCCACACAGTGATTATATACAGCGTGGTCAGGCTAACCCTCTGTCCACACAGAGATTATATACAGTGTGGTCAGACTAACCCTCTGTCCACACAGAGATTATATGCAGCGTGGTCAGGCTAACCCTCTGTCCACACAGAGATTATATACAGCGTGGTCAGGCTAACCCTCTGTCCACACAGAGATTATATACAGCGTGGTCAGGCTAACCCTCTGTCCACACAGAGATTATATACAGCATGGTCAGGCTAACCCTCTGTCCACACAGAGATTATATACAGCATGGTCAGGCTAACCCTCTGTCCACACAGAGATTATATACAGCATGGTCAGGCTAACCCTCTGTCCACACAGAGATTATATTGGATCCAGGGAAATCACCTGACTGAACTGGATGCGCCCTCCAGATGTTACGCTAGGATTACTATAGTAATCCTAGCGTTTAAACAAGGGGGCTCCGACACTGTAGCGGATCAGCGGTCGTACGAACAGCTGATCCGCCCGTCGCATTTAAGATAGTCTTAAAAGACCGCACGACAGAGGGGAGTGACAGGGGGTGTGCACTCCCCTCTGTCTCACATAATTTCAGACCCCCGCGCGCACGGAAAGCATGCGGGGGTCTGGATCAGGTCCCATATTATCAGCATTACAATTCATTTTTCACATTGTATATGGCACCATTGAACATTTTTGCATTTACAAAAAAACATGCTGCCATTTATATAATCTAAGAAATCATAAAGTAAAACAATGTATGCGCTAATGGATGTGTCTGTGCATGTATTACAAGTGCATAAGTGTCATTATCTTTGTGGGTATGAGTGAGTATTACACATTGTGACAGAGTCACTGGATTAATTTATGAAGGGAGATATATTTCTCCCAGAGTGTTGGCCTGTGTTTGGTAAGCCCCAGGGAGAATGTGTGTGTGTTGGGAAACACTTCCCAACAAGCTACCAGCTTTAGGAAAAGCTGGATTTGGGTCCCTGGGGTGGATGGTAGGAAGAGTGGGAGGGTCCACCATCCATTAGGCCCAGTCCGGGTCTTTTGGGCTGCCTGGCTG
>WWET01003292.1:64594-75706 GCA_011038615.1 Limnodynastes dumerilii | reverse complement strand
GTATGGGCGGTGCAAGACACACCCACTTTCCCAGACACGCCCACTGGGTGGTACAAGACACCCCCCCACTACCAGGTCGCTAAATTTGGTCCCCCTTTTGAATTTTTAAATGTTGGGAGGTACGCATTATGTTGGTGTAAAAAGTTATTCTGTGGCCAGACTGGGCATTGGGCAGAAAGAGAGCACTGTGACTGGAGCAATTGGCTGAGGCCTGGCGACAGAACTGAAGAAGGGGGAAGAAAAATATAAGAGGGGGGCAGGGGCAATGATGGCCTGGGCTGGGCATAAAAACATATGGGCGCTATAAGAAGGGGCATAAGATGGGCACTGAATGAGGGGCATAAAACCCACATAGGCACCATAAGAAGGGGCATAAGATGATGAACACAGAATGAGGGGCATAAAAACATATGGGCTCTATAAGAAGGGGCATAAGATGATGGGCACAAAATGAGGGGCATAAAATATATAGGCACTATAAGAAAGGGTATAAAGATGATTGGCACAGAATGAGGGGCATGAAAACAATATATTTTGTTGTGATTTTTGATATTGTAGACAGTGTAAGCTAAAAATTATTTTATGTTAAAGTGATATTGCTTGATGGGGCCCCCCTTCAAAATTTTCACCTAAGGCCCCCCAAAACCTATGGCCGTCCCTGGAACTACCAGACATCTATATGCACGGAATACATACAGAGTTCTGGCTTCAGTGCTAGCAACTAGCCATAGCTTCCATACTGTTCCTTTATTAATGCAGTATATATTAGTAATGTGATGTAGAGCAGCTTAGTACCAGTAATGGGCAATCACAGGTGTATGACCTGGGGGAGAGTCCTGTGTGAGGATAATGGGGGGGGTTAGGAAGTAATTCACAGCTTAGAGGTCAGAAATTAGTGGCTGCTTCTTACTTATACAGCAACTGACCACAATTCTTTTCTTTCTTTCAGACACAAAGAAGAAAACCCAAAAATATATTTAATTTTATATTTAATCCATCACGTAAGGATTATGAGTGAGATTCGGTTCAGGTTTAGATCATGACCTGTTACCTCTAGTAATAATACACACATGGTAAATGGTTACAACACATACAATGTTGATGCTTTGGATTTCCTGCTGTGATCTGCCTCAGGACCATCCCTTTTAGGTAACTAGGCAGCATACTTGGGCTCCATTTGTCATCATGGAAATGTCCTAGTGGAACCATTCATCATGTTCATTACTGCCCCAAGATTGGCCAGGTGTGACTCCAAGAAGTGGACTTTCACAGACTTTCATGTTACATCTCATGGGGCCTGATCCTAAAATGATAAAGTCACATGATTTGCGCAACTGCTTAATTTTCAGTAATAAAAATTTATAGGAGTTCCGTGGAGGGGCGACACCAGTCACCAGCCACATTGCTTACCCCCATAAAGGGGCGGGGATAGTCATGCAGATGAAGGTAAGTGGGCGTGGTAGACAGATTCGCATGGACCTGCATTCAGACAGTTGAAGATCTGGCAGAGAATGTAAGGTAGGGTTCTGGACGTGTAAGTGAGAGGAGAGGGTCAGAGGAGTACATTCTTCTCTCCGGGCATACGGAAGATCTGGATCAGGTCCATGGTCTTGTAAGATTATAAAAGATTGTCCCCTATGGGCCAGATCCAGAACTGCGCTTATATTCCGTACTTTAGCCTTCACATGTGCACAACAGCGGTAACGCATTGGGAAGCTGAACGTACAGATCTTGTGTTCTGTATGGAGGCGTGAGACTATACTTTCACAGATGTGACATTTGGGTGGGGGGAGGCAATTATAATGTACAGTATGGGCTGGGTGAGGGACTCCCGTATAACAGAGCATTGTGTATGAACAGCCATACACACGCAGGGCTCTGACCACGTAAGTCACCAAAGCAGTACTGGGGGCGGGCATTATCCTCTTACGTGCGCAATTTCTATACGCATGACTCAGGATCTGGCACTTTACAGCTAATTTATTAGGGTTTTGTCTACTTATTTCTTTCATCCCACGTCACACTGCCGTTACGCCTCTCCATGCCAGTCGCTCTTCAGTGATGGCTGGCGCTGCTGGGACGTGATAACCCAACAGTCTGTGTAAGGGAGGAGGAAGTAGGGAGTGGAGAGGAGGTCTGTACCTTGCTCCCTTCTCCCATGATTCAGTGCCTATGTGTTACTGGCTCAGCCTGGCTGCCAACCAATGTGCTGTGCGGAGTGAGTGGATCGCTTCTCCACAAACCTCCGGATCGGCCGCTGAAAGGGATGGTTTGGGATCTTAAAGTGGCCCTGGAAAAAATCTGAAAGAGGTCACATGTGGGTTGAATCAATTATATACTGGAAGAAATAAATATGATTATAAGAGAATAAAGAACCTTAATTAGAACAGTGATAATATATAATGTAGGTGGTTTATGTGGAAGCCAATTAAATACAAGAACAGGTGTTATATACTGAGTTGTATTTCATCAGGCCCCTTGTGACCACCACCAAATACAGACAGCATCCTAGTGACCACCACCTAATACAAAGAGCATCCTAGTGACCACCGCTTAATACAGAGAGCATCCTAGTGACCATCACCTAATACAGAGAGCATCCTAGTGACCACCAGGTAATACAGTGAACATCCCATTGACCACCACCAAATTCAGAGAGCATCCTAGTGTCCACCACCCACTACTGTCAACATCCTACCTTGATACAAAAAAGAGGTCCTGCTGGTGGCCTCCAAAGGTCATCGGCCTACCGGGAAAATTCCCTGTAACTCCTATGGTCAGTCTACCCCTGGGCCTCATACATTCTTTGATATCACACAATAGTAATGGCAGGACACTTATGATGATTCTAAAACTCATGATGGCGATGCATCCACCTATGCACTGGATCACCAATGTAATAATATTAACCATAAAGTGCTCCAGTGGTTCACTGAAAACCACCCTTTAAGAACGGGCCGTTAGTTATGGGTCACTGCTGTAGGCTTGCCCCCCAGGCTAAAATTTGCCACCAGCCAATGCCCAAACACAATGAGTTAGCTCCATAACATCTTGAAGGTCAGTAGACAGAGCAATGGTCAATTCAATAATGTCACCCACTTTTGTTACCAAACTAGAGACAGGTCCTGTCAATTATTGTTCAAGCCTAGATATCACCATATAAGGGTGGAATAAGTGACTGGAAGACCATGTTCTGATCTGTTTGTGGTGTCTAAGAACTGTTTTTGATGAAAGACTCTTTGTTTGCTAGTGGAGATAAGATGCTATAAAGCTGAACACTTTTGCTTTATAGATTATCTTCTGTCCAGTTTCTGTTTGGACTGCCAGTCCATATAATAAGAAAACAGAATGATTGGATTTACTGATAAGCACTGACACTTGTTTTTATCACTTTCCAACCCAAAAATATACCTTGTAAGAACTATGAGGTCACCACTTAAGTATTTCAGATATTTGGCTGGTGAGGAAGCAATAAACCTGCTGGATAGATCACAGTAACAAAGAGTACCCAGGAATGCACAGACAATTCCTTCAGGAATCTGTTTACCTTTGCCTTCGAAAGGAATTTAAATGCTGTTTGCACTTTTGACCCTAAGACCCATTTACAGGTAGCAAATAGTCAAAAGTGATAAAACCCTAGTGACAAAAAATGTATGTGGCACTAGTAATACCATCCAATAAGTATTTTAGTTAAATTGAGGCAATTTATGGAATCTAGTGCATAGAAGAGGACAGTGATTTGCTTTCATTTTCTAAATCATAACAGAAGCATAGTTCATCTATTTATTTGGTATTTTATTATTTAGGAACATGTTTTTATATAGCGACGTCGTATTACTCTGTTAATTAATTATTGTACTGTATATGCAACTGTTGTTTTACTATTGCTTATGTACGGCGCTGCGGATACCGTGTGGCGCCTTATAAATAAACGTTAATAATAATAATAATAATATGTGGGAGGTTTGTAGTGATGTCATATTACATAGGGCTTTACATTTTTAACAACTATTATAACATGACTGTGTCGTAACAAACATACTGGGTTGGTAAGAGGGCCTCGCCTGTAAGCTTACTTTCTATAGAACATTGGAGATTGATACATAAGTGCTATATTTCACACAATGGACCAGCCAGCATTTGATTGGCTGATGTGCTTTACAGTCCTTCTTTATTCATTTCAAAAGGCTGCAGACACATGATGGGGATACTGAAGAGGCTGCAGACACATAATGTAGGATACTGAGGAGGCTACAAACACATGATGGGGGATACTGGGGAGGCTGCAAACACATGATGTGGGATACTGGGGAGGCTGCAGACACATGACTGAGGACTACTGAGGAGGCTGCAGACACACGATGGGGTATACTGTGGATACTGCAGACACATGAAGGGGGATACAGGGGAGGCTGCAGACGCATGAAGGGGGATACAGGGGAGGCTGCAGACACATGAATGGGAGATACTGGGGAGGCTGCAGACACATGAATGGGGGCTACAAAAGAGGCTGCAGACACATGATGGGGGATACTGGGGAGGCTGCAGACACATGATGTGGGATACTGGGGAGGCTGCAGACACATGACTGAGGACTACTGAGGAGGCTGCAGACACACGATGGGGTATACTGTGGATACTGCAGACACATGAAGGGGGATACAGGGGAGGCTGCAGACGCATGAAGGGGGATACAGGGGAGGCTGCAGACACATGAATGGGGATACAGGGGAGGCTGCAGACACATGAATGGGAGATACTGGGGAGGCTGCAGACACATGAATGGGGGCGGGGGGCAGACACATGAATGGGGGATACAGAAGAGGCTGCAGACACATGATGGGGGATAATGGGGAGGCTGCAGATACATGATGGGGGATACAGAGGAGGCTGCAGACATATGATGGGGGATAATGGGGAGGCTGCAGACACATGATTGGGGATACAGAAGAGGCTGCAGACACATGAGGGGGTATAATGGGGAGGCTGCTGGCTAACATAGTTATAAAATTTATAAGCAAAAAGTTATTAGCTGCGATGTTAAGTTTATGAAATAAAAAATAACAATGAATGTAACTTCTCTGTATGTACTTAGTAATTCCAGCTGTTGTTTAGTATATTTTGCTTTTGGTGTGCCACAGATTACTGGGAGTGCCGAGGGTGAGAAAAGGTTGAGGAGTAGCGCTGGTCTATAGGACATTGGGGATTAATACTCAAGGGTAAGTGCTATATATAACACAATGGAGCAGCCAGGTTGTATGGTAAAAGCAGTGTTAGGATCAAAACTGAGGGTAATTTTAGATTAGAAAGAGAAAGTGTGCAGAATTATTATAACAATTCCAACACTACTGTACTGTAATTCAGCATTGCTATTTGGCCATATGGACTTGTCATTCAGCTGAAGCTAGCACCTGCATTACTGGCACAGAATGCGTATGACCTGCCGAGAGGTAACAACAGGTCATGATGGGGATTCTGTTCAGGAGGTTTCGGCAGCTGTGTAGGGTCAGAAGACAGATAATGCTAGAGGTCACCAGCAGAGAGGCAGGTGCCAGGGTTAAAGCTAACAATTCCAACATGACAGGAGAGGAAAAGTCAGGACATCATTCACCGTCATCACCATGACCCTGGAGCACAGGTGACTGGCTAAAGATGTCACTAGTCAGTTCCTTAAAAGACAAATTCCTATACAAGTCCAAGCATGCAATATATAGAACTCTATAAGGGTAATAATGACTGGATCAGGTCAGAAGGGGCAGAACTACCATTGGTGCAATAGGTGCGACAGCACCAGGGCCCATGTTGATACAAGGGCCCACAGCAATCTTCACCGCACTGCCGAAGCTCTCCACCGGGTTACCTGGGATATCATTAGGGCCAAAGCATATTTTTTGCACCTGGGCCCACAACTTGCTTGTTCGGCCTCTGAGGTCCAGAGTTCCTGCTTTGGAGCTACGATCACAGAGGTCAGCAGGGATTTAATGCTGGATCCCCCGCTGGATTCAACCTTCTGTGCACACAGGGGAGACCACTCTCCTCCAGGCATGGCTTTATGACACGAGAAGCCTTACATAACCTGGGGATGGATCGGAAGCCCGGATAGGATGTAGGGTGACCACATATCACATAAGCTAAATATAGGGTGTGGGGGCTAGGAGTGAGTCCAACCCCTCCCCCATCCCTACTTGGCGCTGCCCCCTTGCTATGGTGCCTAAGTCCAGATACCTGATAATGGCCTATTGAATACAGAGCCTGTGCAAGCCATATATCCCATCCCCTCAATAAATGTGCAGGTAAGAGCTTTCTAGTCTGCTGCTTTAACAAGCCATTTCTTCACTCAACCAAACTGGCAGCACATCTCCTGGATCTATCGACAGCCTTTGACACTGTTGATCCCCCTCTTCTGCTCCACACCCTTCTCTGCTCTCTCTGGCACCACCCACTTCTGGTTCTCCTCCTATCACTCGGACCGCTCCTCCTCTGTCTCTACTCCAGCTCCTCCTCCCCTTCCGCTCCTCTTCTCATTGGTATTCCCCAGGACTCAATTCTTGGTCCCCTTTTCCCCTTCCCGCTCTACGGGGTCTATTTATTAAGCGCAATTCTTTCATAGAAAATCAAATTGCAGCGTCTCGCCGCGATTTTTATGCGATTTGCAGCATGAATTCACGGAATTCACAAAGCTGCGATTTTATTGCGATTTTTTCAAACTCTCACGAGATGTTGTGAGTTTTAAAGGGGTAAATCGCGGTGCTTTTCTAGTGAGAAGCACCGCGATTTATCCCTGACAAAATCGCGGCAACTCGCGTGAGTTTAAAAAAATCTTCCCTTGCAGCATGCTTGAAAGCCTTATTACTTTTTTAAACATGACACTATACATCGCATTACACTTAGCATATTACACGGGACCAACGGAGGTAAGTGGACACATTAGGGGGTAATATAAGTTAGGGAAAAGGTTTTTTTTACATGTACACATGGTAATGTTTATTGTCATTTTTTTTTACATACAGCTCACAGCGCAGCATGCTTAGAAACCTTAGCATGCTGACGCTGATACAGCTACATGGCTGAGCAATGCTTAGCCATGTAGTTCTATCAGCACAGCATGCCTAAGGCTTTCAAGCATGCTGCGGTCATTTTTGACACACAGGAAAACATATGTCAACTAGATTGACATGTGTTTTCCTGCCTCACAGGGAGAATAGCCACTAACTCGCCTCTAGCCAAGGGCGATTTGGTAAACAGCAAGTTAATGGCGATTTGACTGCGAGTTTGTCAAATCGACCTTTATGAATGGTGTGAGTTGTATACCTAACAGAGAAAAAATCACAGTCGCGATTGTGAGCAAACTCACGTGAGTTTAGGCGATTTTTTTCTAAATCGCCCTTTGTAAATAGACCCCTACATCTCTTCTCTGGGTGACCCAGGGCAGGATTATCCACAAGGCAACCTAGGCACCTGCCCATCTCTGGGGTGACCTCATCATCTCCTTTGACTTTCACTACCACCTGTATGCCAACAAAACTCAAATCTATCTTTCCTCCCATGACCTCTCTCCTATTCAAAGTATCAGATTACCTCTCGGCCATCTCCTCATGAATGTCCCAGTGCTTTCTCAAGCTTAACCTGGACAAAACTGAAATTGTGGTTTTCCCACCTTCATGTATCCCCTCTACCTCTACTATCTCCATTACTATCAGTGACTCCACTGTCTCCTCCTCCACCCACGTCCACTGCCTGGGCATCATCTTTGACTCCTCACCTTCTTTCACCCCCCCACATCCGCTCCCTCTCACTGTCCTGTCATCTTCCCCTCAGCAACATAGCTTGCATCAGATTCTTTTTAACTACAGATACCATTAAAACGCTTATTTACTTTCTCGTTATCTCTCGTCTGCTGCAACCAGACTAATCTTCTTCTCCAAACGCACTTTCAGAATTCTCTTCAAGCTCCTACCAGAACTCCACTGTTTCCTACCTCTCCTCCCTTATCTCCATCCACACCTGACCCCTCCGCTCTGCTGGTAACCGGCGCCTCACCTCCAGCCTGATAACTACCTCTCACTCCCATATCCAAGACTTCTCCTGGGCCACCGCCTCTCCACTGGAACAACTTACCACAAACTATCAGGCAAGCCAATACCCTCCAATCCTTCAAACGCTCCCTCAAAACCCATTTCTTCAGGCTAGCCTACCCAGGCTAGCCTACACTTCCTCCACCTAAACTTACCTGCCCTCCTCATCTCTATCCCCGTGTCTCCTGTTTGTTCACCCCCTAGCATGTTATGAGCATGGTCCTCCTCCCTCCTGTCATCATCCCTCTACCTTGTCCTCATTAATTCCCTCTTTTTTTCTTTACTGTCTATCTCTCTCCTTATTCATCTGCTCCTACACACATATCCTGCATCTTTATTTTCTGTACATATTATTCTACTATTTTTGTACTGCATTTTATTTTTGCATTGTACTTATATTGTATTCCTTATTTACATGAATTTGTACCCTGTCTGTTAATTGTGTTGTACCCCAAATAATCAGTGCAGTTATACAAATGGTGTTTCCAACATTTGCAAATAGTATTTGTTTAGTATATTAGTATACACACACACATCCTCCTGTAAAAAACAAAATCTATATATATCTATACATATTTATTACAGGAGGTTACATAGAGGTGACATGGGGATGCCATGATTTGAATAGCCTTGAGGGCCTTAAACCCTTAATTATGCCCTGCCTGGTTCCTACCTGTCACGTATTTATTCTTAACCTGCCATGCGTCTCTGCCACCATTCTGACACTATTTTAAGCCCGCTAGGTCTCAGGGACCTTTGGCCAATATAAATATTGACAGTTGTGAAGTAGTCATTAGAAAATTGACTGTAAATAAGTGTTAATGCTATAAATATTAAGGTAGGAACAAACACTGATCATAATGACATAATTTAACATATTACTGAACTTAAAAAAAAAAAAAAATGAAACGCAATATAAAAACAAGCTTATTTTGGCAGAACTAAAACATGAAGATAGTTAATAATTAACCATTAATAAATTCTTTGGCTATGCTGTCCCTTTAGAAAATGAACGGGCAGCATTGTCAGAAGAGCTATAGCCAGAGGTGGAATTAGAGCAATGCAGAACCCATAGCAAGCCCATCCCACTTCATCTAGTGGATGCCCAGTGTGGGTTCCAACTGTTAACTGCTCTGCAAATGTGTGGACAGCTGTCAGCGATTAACATAGTCAACCGCATTCATCACTCAGTCTATGTTTGTAAATATCTTTCCAGCAGCTGAAAGCTTGGTGCTGTTCTCTGCTGGCCACACCTCCTGTCGGCGGAGGACAGCCTTAAGAGCACTGTTTAAGCAATTAGTCACTGACAGCATCTTCCTCTGGGCCCATTGCAGCTGCACTCCCTACACCAGTGATATAGCCCCAGTTATGGAGAACCACTGATTTCCATGTCACTGGGGTTTTGGTAAATGCAGGACAGGGAAGAGAGACAGAGTGAAAGTATGAAGAAAACAGCAGTTTTCTTTGTATACTATTACACAGTTACTTAGACTTGGGATAGGAAACATCACCTCTCAACTATAATACTGTTTGCAACAGATGAAATATGACTCCCCTGCAATCAACATGGTTTAGTCCAAAAGTAACTAATTTCAAACACTTACTTAAGTCTGGATCCAGCCCATTATGTTCTGTTTTTTTTTTACTATTTTATTACAAAGAAATGACTTTAGGTCTTCATACAGTACATAATGGGTATTACATTACCCAAAGGAATAAGAGGTTCTTTCCCAGAATGCATTGCATAAGCCAGACTGGCACTCGCTTGAATGAAAGCATAAAAGCATTGAGCCATTTCAGGTGACTGACACTAAGCAGTTACTCTGTGTTCTAAAGCAGGCATTATTTCTTATATTCTTTGAATTTGTACTATTTTAATTACATAGATATTCCTTCTCCCGGCAACTATTGCAGTATCTGCACCATTTAGGATATCCTGGCAAAGATCATAAAATTACAGTGGATGATCTTATCTTTGTATTCCAGATATATGGAATGTCCCTCTTCTGATGTCTGTGTCTCCAAATACACAATTTTTAAACATCTTGCTCCCTGGTCCCAGGAAGAAAAACCATTCCAAAAGTTTGAACATAATAACCAAGGGTAGTAAGGCTACAGGTTTACTGTATGTACTTTATATATACTGGTACCAGAACCTAGGAGAAAGTTACAATACTTTAAAGTAGTAATAATAGTTGGTGATAAAAGTTATGGTTTATAAAATTAGAACTAGAATTATATAACTAGAAATAGAATTAGTCTTTTTCTTTCTTTCTTTGCACTTTAAGGGATTTACTAAGCTGCGGGTTTGGAATAGTGGAGATGTTGCCCATAGCAACAAATCAGATTCTAGCTGACATTCTCTAGTATGTAATATGAAAGTGAGTGCTAGAATCTGTTTGGTTGCTATGGGCAACATCTCCACTTTTCCAAACCCGCAGCTTAGTAAATAAGGCCCTTAGAGGCTTTAGACCCTCTTGGTACTGATAAAGCTGCAGACTCTTTTAGTTACTAAAACTGAATTTGTCCCTCATTTAAATCATCTCCTCCTTAATATAAAGGTTTCATTACATCATAGTTTTATTTCATTGTAATTAGAGATGAACGGCTTGGTTCTCAGAGAAATGAGCCCACCCGAATTTGGGGATCCGAGCATGGCTCGGATCTCCCCTCACGCCTCGGATGACATCCTGGTTCCAGAGCTTCCAAATCCTGTGTCAGATTACGCGGGTTTTGAAAGCCCAGTGTCCCGATTACCGCACAGTACAGGTAATACAGGGCTCCAACGGGAGCCCTGTAGGACCAAACCTGTTAATGTGTATGCGGTCACTGCCTTTCTAGAAACAGATTTGGTCCTACAGTAGGAGCTCTTGTATCATTCCAGGGAGCGCTGCTGAGGAAGGAAGAAGATAGCTAAGGTAAGTAAAGGCAGACAGTGGAGGCTGAACATTAAGGGGCAGACAATGGAGGCTGGGCATTAAGGGGCAGACAATGGAGGCTGGACATTAAGGGGCAGACAATGGAGACTGGACATAAG
>WWET01003292.1:26697-50004 GCA_011038615.1 Limnodynastes dumerilii | reverse complement strand
GCCGGTAATTTTTTTCGCCGGTATTTTTGGGGTGTCGGGATTTTTACCGCCGGTATTTTTGGGGTGTCGGGATTTTTACCGCCGGTATTTTTGGGGTGTCGGGATTTTTACCGCCGGTATTTTTGGGGTGTCGGGATTTTTACCGCCGGTATTTTTGGGGTGTCGGGATTTTTACCGCCGGTATTTTTGGGGTGTCGGGATTTTTACCGCCGGTATTTTTGGGGTGTCGGGATTTTTACCGCCGGTATTTTTGGGGTGTCGGGATTTTTTCCGCCGGTATTTTTGTGGTGTCGGGATTTTTGTGGTGTCGGAAATTTCACTGTCGGTACCCTGGTGGAGGTATTTTTAACGTCGGGATTTTTAGCGTCGGAAATTAGTACTACACCCAAAATAACGATACAAGACATTTGCTGCATGGTTTATTAAACTGGGGCCAAATTAGAATTGATTACTATATTCATTTGTCATCCTGGAGTGAATAAGTGGCCCAAAAAGCAGATGGGTGGGTTCAGCACGTTACCCTCAACAAACACCCACAGGTAAACTTCTTGTGACCTTGGCGCCCTCTTGAAACCGGTCTTCCAGCAAGAACACTAAGAGCAATCAATCCCGTTCATGACTGTGCACACCAGCACCTGGAAGTTGGCAGACCCTAAGAATCCAACCACTAGGGGTATGATGTCCTCACATCAATCGCAGGTTGTGTTTGTTACCAGACGGGTTCCCCCATTTCCCCCATGCGCCAACATACCCTTTTTGCTGACGCCCCCCCACTGCTACCACCCAACCCAACCATGCACTGTCAGGAAAGGAAAAAGGAAAAACAAAGCTTAAACAGAACAATCGCAAAACCCTAAAGGAGGGAGATTCTGAAATAAAGAGACTGCACTTTCAGTCCACTAGCCTTTAGGTAACTTCTTTTTAGAGAAAATCTATAGACATCGGCCCAGATCCAGACCCTCGCACGCCCCCTGCACTCCCCACTAACCATAGTAAATCTAGTCACTTACAAGTCCAGATTCCTACCTTAACTTTTTACGACTAAGTCGGTGTAATTAAGTAAATGTAATAGGTAATCTGAAGCAGTGTTTCCCAACCTCAGTACTCAGAAACTGCTAAAAGTGCCTGTTTCCAAGGTCTTCTTTCTGGAGCAGCGGTGTGTTCACTACTGACTGATCCACAGGTGGTTCTCATTATATCACTTGTGATTCTGTGAGGAGACCTGGAAAATATGGACTGTTAGTGGTCCCTGAGGACTAATGTTAGGAAACACTAGTTTAAGGGAACCTGAAATTGCAATCTGTCTTCTCAAAGACAGGTAATTGGATTTGAACAATGCTCTTCTCTGCTTACTGTATTTTCCTCAGGGTCGTCAACTTTCTATTTCCTCCTTTGGGAGATCTCAGAGGGAAGAAATAGATGCCGCTATGGAGGTGGAGCTTGATGGTGCAATTTATGCAAATTACACCCTGAAGCCCCTCCCCGTCCTTCAATGACAATTTTCATGGTAATACTAGGGACTGGGGCAGGTTTGATGATCCAAGTTCCTACCCAGTCCCTAGTAACACTAGGAATAGTAGTGTTGATAAACAGGAAGACGGGACTTCAGGCCGTGGTTTGGGTTAAATTACGGACTCAAGCCTATTGCAGGAGATTTGCTTTCTCAACATACTAGGAGAAATGCCCAAATTTTGGGAGTCTCCCGGAGTATTCCAGGAGAGTAAGCAACCCTGATTATCCTGATATACGTGTGGCCTCAGTAATGGAGGGTCATTCATTTCTCTGTCACTGAGGGTAAATCCAGGGAAATGGAAAGAAAAAAAAAGTTCATTATTTTTATTCTCTCTGTTTTATGAATAGAGGCCTATGGCAATGGACCGTATGCAGGCTACTGGACGTATAACATATACGTCCAGCGCTTAGCATTTTTTCCTACTGTGAATGCGTAGTACATTTTTTACGTAATCTACGTATCTTTTCCTTACGTAGATTGCGTAAATGTGGTCTTTCAGACCGTAGTCTGCACCCTGTGTCTGTATCTGTGTCTCTTCCATTATGAATCTTGTGTAAGTTATACTTCATATATATCTTTTACTATTTTGTTTCATCTATTATTATTGCCTTGTACAACACACACTTCAAAATCTGCATTGGATAGCTTGATTCCTGTATGTACCATATACTGTTAGACAGGGACAGATGAAAGGATAGATGGACTACTCTCTGTGAAGCTGTAATGCCACCTACAGGTGGAGATTAGAATATGATAAGAATTGCATTAAAACAAAGACAGATGGTATACAATGAGGAAAAACATCAATATGGTTACATCAGAAGGTGGCCCTAGGGCTACATGCATCTTAGAGGACAGAGGAGAAGGGTCACAGCGTGAGTCCCCCTCCATCCAGATTCACACCCAACACACCTGCTATGCGGCCCAAGTCAGTCTACTTCCGCCCCTTCTGCTTAGATTTTCTACAAAGATGTATTAAATTAAGGTTGTGACCTCAACTAAATACTTTGTGTCATTTATCTTATATCCACAATGTATGAGAAAAAGTCAATTCTAGAGCAATTTATACCACCAACCAACAGCCAACCAGAATGCAGAACACAACACAGCACAGTTGCTCTCTATGGGGCTGACTCAGAGCTGCACTTACACCTTTTATTTTAGGTACAAGTGTAGACCTGGGCAATACCATGTTGAAGGGGAGGCAGATTTAAATAGTGAAAGCAGAGTTAGAATTAAGAGGTGAAGTTTCTTAGCTGAACTCTCTTCTATAGAGTAAGCAAAAAGCTATGCTGTATTTGAGTTCTATGTGCAAAAGCAAAGCATTGTCCCTGCATGCAAAAGAATTCATATTAATTAACACCCCTGCATTGCAATATGGTTTAGCCAAACTGTACACTTTCACCTGTTTTGCCCTTACTCCCAAACTCTGGATCAGTCCCTATATCTCTTTGAGGAATGGGCACTGGGGTGACTGAAAGATCCAAAATCATGGAACAGATCTGATCTCATATTTTGCATGAGGAGTAGTGCATTAGAATGGATCCAGAGTTGGAAAAGAGGGGGGGAAAACAGGTTTAAAATTACAGCTGGGCACAACCATGTTGAATTTTAGACAGGGTTGACGACTTTTAAAAGGCAGGGGGCTGAGCTCAATGACGCAATTTGCGTCATCAAGTCCCTCCCAGTCCCTAACAATACTAGTATACTAGTGTTGCCAGGCAGGGGGGCAGGGCTTGAGGCCGTGGTTTCATGGAAACCATGAGCCTCAAGTCCCTTGCGGGAGATTTTACGGCTCTCCCAGGATACCGGGAGAACTGCCCGAATTTCAGGAGTCGGCAACCCTGATTTTAGAAGGAGGAATATTTATGTTGCAGTCAGTATTAGAGCTGTGAGGTGGTTTCCTAACTTCCTAACTATACTATTGCTAACAATAAGCAAAGTATTCTCCCTGCATGCAGAGAATAAAACACATTTGACTCCCCCTGATCTTCAGCATGGCTTTGCCCAGGTGTAACTTTGCACCTGTTTTCCTCTTTTTAAATTCTGGACCTGACCCATAGTGTTGAATTTAGTGGTTTTGTTGTTCTCTCCTTGTTCAATCAGCAACTTGTTTGGACATATTGGAAAGGTGTCTGTAAAGGGCTCCATAGAGCCAAAATCAGAATCTGTTCTCTGATCCCATAACTAATCTGTAAATCTTCTCCCATGGATGGATTTGGGCCCATCTGTTCCACAAGCAGAAATCCCTGCCCTGATTGATTGACTTCAGTGCCCAGAGTAGCAGCTGGCAGCCAGCTAATCTCTCACGAGATGGGTTGAAGAAGTCCTTTCGGATACAGACATCCTGATTATCGAGCGCTCACAAAATTGAAACCTTGGCATTGGGTCTTCTCTTACATAATCCTGAACATGCAACTGCTGTTATGCACGATCAAACTGGGATTAAAGAGCAATAAATAAGGATTTAAAAAAATAATAATTGTACATTTAGACAATGACATGTGGCTCAGGACATATATAACAGGTTGTTTATAACATCTCAAGTCTTGTGTTCCTTTTGAGCACCCACATCTTCTCCCCCCAATACCTCTGTGTTACCAATTCAAATTTATTTGGCAAATCTATGGCACAGAGATGGTAGAGCACTAGGTAATGGATGGGCAATAGGAATTGAATGCATTACCACCATTTACTAATTCTGTGCGTGGCAAGTCATGTCTAGCCCCCTATAATTACATCCTGTTGTATCCATTCACCAAATACAAGGGAACTTTAATGTTAACAATAAATATTTTCCTTCCAGAACCTATGTACCCTGCCTAGATATATCAATGATCTAATATTCAGTAAGATAATATTCATGAGATAAGTTATTTATATAATGTGTTCTAGGTGTTTCGATACACTCGAGTTTAATAGCATGCTGTAAGCTGGACAGGCTGTTTGACAGATCAGATGAAATAAATAGGTGTTTCCTTAAACAAACACACCCAAAAACTCACCACTGTTTACTAAAGAGTGTAATTCTCAGTTATATTTATTTTCAATGAGACTACTCCCTACTATTTATATAATATTTGGTAAGGTGACTTTCCTGAATTAGATAGATAGACAGACAGACTAACAGATAGATAGATAGATAGATAGATAGATAGATAGATAGATAGATAGATAGATAGATAGATAGTTGCTAGGTAATTGCAAGAGTGCTGGGGCCTCCCTTTTGTATTTGTGTAAATTCCCCTTATCTTACAGCACCTGCTCCATATTACATTATAAATTGATTTGAGCTACCTCCATTTTGTGTGTTTATTTTAAAGCTTGTCTGTGGATGTAAGCCATCGCCATCCTGCTCCCCGCCATTGGAAATGCTCCTAGGACGCAATTCTAGATCCAGAGGATCCAGGTACATCCTAGGACTGCGGTGTTGGCTCATGAGCTATCAATCAGAAATGACCCTTTTGCAGGAGTCTGTATCCAGTTCAAAGTCTCCTCTAGATTGTGCTGCCAATGAACATAAAATAAGCACACTGCAATTCTATGGACAGTACAGTCTCTGGCTCGTACGTCACAGTCTGTCTGAGCCAGGTTGCTGAATGTGTCAGAAGAAATCACTGTCCTTTCTAAGACAAATAAACAAATTGTTACTCACTGAATCCTCTACTTAAAGGTCAGAGGCATTCAGATCTGCTCAGGTTCACATACAAAGAGACTCAATTCAGGCAAAAGAGAGAAGAGAGCAGGTAATTACTGGCAGCACAGGAACAGTGGCTTGCAATAAAATGATTTCTTTAACTGGGGGAGTGGGTCGGGTTATTTAGATGTGTCAAAAATTAATTGGTAAAAGCAGTGACTCTCCCTTATGCTAGATGTGATACTGAATCAAAATCACGTCTTTACCAAGTACCAAGTTTACCAATCACGTCTTTACCAAGTTCTATAAACCTTACAAATGACTTATATTCTATTTATTTGTTGCGTTATAATAATAATAATAATTAATAATAATAATTAATAATGTTATGCAGGGTAGTTGATTTACTGTTTAATATTAATTATTCATGTTCAGGTATGAAGCTCTCCTCAGATCAATGATTTATTAAAACTCACCTATCAGGGTTATCAGAAGCACAGACAGAATCAATTAAACCAACATCCAACGTGCCCTATGTGGAGAAGAAAAGATATGAAGAATATATTTGCACATAGTTTCTGTCAAAAAGGTTTAGAGAAATTATATAATATAAGATATATATATAAGATATTTCTGCATGAACAAGTGGGAACAGACAGTCTAAAAAGATCAATACCATTATTTATAGACTAGAAGCAAATGCGTTTTCAATCTCTGTAATTCTATATTTCGAATTTTTCAATTTATAACCCTAAATTGCGAAGTTTTGTATTTCGAATATGTTTACATAGCGAATAACATAAATTTATATATTTCATTATATAGAAGCTCCTTAAATTATAATCGTTCTTGTTTCGAATTTGCCTCTTTTTAGAAAACGTTGTTTGCGAATGCTTGCCTTTTATAATATATCGTCTGCAAATGCGAAATTTTTCAGTCATAATTACAGTTATTTTTAATTGATCACTATGCGATTTATGTGGTTTTCGAATAATCACAATGCGATATATGTTTTCTGAATGATAACAATAATTCTAAAATGGAAATTTCTTACCACAGACCCACACCCAAGCGAATGTGACAGAACATGGAGACAGTGACCGTCTCAGCACTTATATTTTTATAACATAATATATAAGATTCAGTGGTTGAAAAGGAAATGTAGAAGTGGTGGTTTGGACATTTAGAAGATGCAGAATGGAAATGTAGAAAATAATAGAAATGAATAAACAGATAAAGTTTTAAAACAGGAGATGAGGGCATCAAGTTGTGTGAAAACCCACAGATCCGAACTTAGGTGTTCCGAGGCAAACTAAGACGGGACTCAGTTCTTCCCACCAAACTTGGATCGCAAATTGATGCAAAACACAATTTTTCTTTATTCGGATCTCAAATTTTTTTTTACAGAATCTCAAGTTTTGGATGCTATATAAGATGATGTCAGCTGCTATTTTAGTGCTGTTTATCATTATATATATATTTACAGACACACCATTAATTGTTACTACTACAATGTACGGTAGCAACACAAGCATGTGCAAATAACACAATTTTAGCACTTTTATTTTTATTTTAAAAAAAACAAATCCAATACCAAAAGGCTTATTTTTACAAAACCAAAATACGGGAATTGGCGCTCATCTCTATTTAAACTAAATCAGTGGGGGAGGTAATTGTATGGCAAACAGCGATGTACCGCCCCACATCGAGTACTGAGTAGGTTGCTGCCTCAAAAGGCCCTTTTTTTTTCAAAAGGACCTTTTTCTACCTGGGTACACTGAAGGGCCTGGGAAATCGATTGCTTCTGCCTTAGTGAAGAGAAGCAATCGAAGATTATCAGGACGAAGATCGAAGATGGATCTGCGACAGGTAAGTATGTATGCCTTCTTGTAATTTTTACCATAACCCCCCCTTACATTACTCTAACCCTAACCCTCCCCTTACATTACCCTCCTCTCCTTAATGTTCTCCTCCCTGTAGCCTAACTCTATGGGCCTCATCTACTAAAGTCGATTTTTTTGCAGCGATTTTACATCGATCATCATCGCTGTGTTTTAGCAGCAATTTTTTACCAAAAATGCCCGTCATAAACACTACAGCACTCACTAGAGCCCCCTGATGTAGCTGACGTTATTTTTCCTATAAAAGGGTGCCCTCTAGCGACAGACCGGTCATTAGTAGCGGGGACACAGAAGAGGAAGAAAGGGTGCATCATGGCAAGTGCCAGAAGAAGCCGAAGACCAGCTGTAAGCACCGGGACAACCTCTTCAAGCAAGGTGACAGCATCTTCAAGCAACGTTTAAAGAAGATCTTCACAAGAAGCTGAAAATCCAAGCAAGTCATCCCAAGACAGGTGACTGCTAAACCGTGAGTCACTACTTTTATTTATTATTTTATTACACATTTGTCATGCAAAATACGCATGGCCACGATTATATTCGATCTACACAGTAAGGGACATTTTTTACACATTGTATTCAGGTTTAACACGTAGTGTTAGATCATGTAAGATTGAAATGTTGCTTTGGGTAATTTCTTCCAATTTTTAGGGACACGTTACACATTTGCTTAGAGATTTCTATCACGTATCAGGCTGCTGCTTACAAACACTTGGCCATGCTTTTCCTTTTAGTAGTATATGCGTCGGTACGATAATTGATAGAAAAAAAACTTCTAACATTTTTGACTGTGTGAAAAACATTGTGCTTTTCTATTAAAGTGTGTGTCGCTTTCTAGGATTTTTTTTAAGCCCTCACGGATCACACTAGAGGCGATTTAGTCAAATTGCCTTTAGTGCGTCCACCATGTTGTATAGTTAACATTAGAAAAGTCGGGACTGAGAGTGTATATCAATGTTAGTCGAGTTGGTTGTGAAAAAGCCCAAAGTCCTGAGACTTTGGCTTTAGTGAATACGATGATGGGACAAAAACAGCTAAAGTCCCAGGACTTTGGGCAATTTGGCCAACATCGACTTTAGTAAATGAGGGCCCTATGCCTCCCCTCCCCACTGCCTAACCTTAAAACTTCTTGAGCCAGGTACCTCCGGTCCGGTGCTGGTCTGTGGTGGCGGTGATTTCTGATGAATGAATACGTGGAATACTTACCTATTCATAAAAATTTCGCACTAGTAGTATTTTCGAAAAAGAGGCAGCGGATCGATAACTCCATCCCATTGGGCCTGATCATAAAATAATAAAGTCACCCGATTTCCAGGTGATTTTCTGGCAGTGTGTATGTAAATTTACAGACCTCCGTGCATACAGAAAAGGTCAGAATCAGGTCTATTCTTTTTTCATCCAAAAAAATATACATCTGCATCTCATTACAGGACTACAAGTAAAAATATATCTGCACCTCATTACAGGACTACAGGTAAAAAAAATACATATACACCTCATTACAGGACTACAGGTAAAAAAATACATATACACCTCATTACAGGACTACAGGTAAAAATGTAAGATGTTGCCCATAGCAGCCTATAAAATTCTACTTATTGTATAGAATGCACATGTTGGATAAATAGATCCTAATGTAATCTCCCAAGTAGCTTATAACTGATGTGACAGGAATTGTATCACATGAACAGAAAACAGCTTCTGGCACTTCCAATGTCAACAATAAACAGCTAGTGTTACCTAGAAAAAGCTGCACAAACATAGTCTTGTAAAGAGGTTATTTAGGATGATGAAGAGAAGGATAATCCTGTTTTGCCTAAGGAGAGGTGACCTAATCGCTAAAGCCATCGCTAAAGCAAGTTACTAGTTGACAAATGAACAAATTTGCTGCACATTGACCCCGGTCTAAACTTTCCTTCTTGGACATTGTACTTTGCCTTTGTTATTAGAAATTAGAAAAGGTGTCAGGTGTCAAGACCACGGTTCTGTGTGTTGTCATGTGTGACTGGCAACTGGGCGGAAAATGCTTCCCACTTTCCTAGAACCTCTTTCATATGGGCACATTCATCACACGCTTCATGTTGTGTAAACCTTTACAGCTTTTGCTTGTTGCTAAACATTTAAATCCTTCAGACCCATTCACCGGGAGCAATTTATCAGTCTGAGCAAAGGAAATTAAAAGCTGAGCTCAAAAGTAAATGCAGGGCTGCCTACTTTTTATTTCTTCCCTTAAGGAGATCTCGGAGGGGAGAAATAGATACCGATATGGGGCGGGGCTCTATGACGAGATTTATGCAAATCGTGTCATTAAGACCCAAACCTGTCAATCACTACTGTAATCCCTAGTATTCCATGGGTTGGGTGGAGCCTGATGATGTCATCAAGTCCCGTCCATTCCTTGTATTTCAAGGGATTAATATAATGAGAACCAGGGGGGTCGGGATTAGTGGGAGATTTACCAACATTTCAGAAGTGTCCTGAATATTCCAGGAGAATCGGCAACCCTGAATAAATGTGATCTTCAAATATATTTTGAAATACTTGCAAGTTGTTTCTACTTTAAATGGGTAATTCCATAACGAAACAATATTTGTATAAAGGGCAAGCAATGTATTTCTATTTTATAAGAAAGGAAAAGAAGAACAAACCCTATGCACCTCAATAAAGACAGGCAGAAACTTTTTTAAGTGCACACCTTATAATAGCAGAGCCAGGATGGGAATTAGTTAAAACAAATAACTCTAATGATACATTAAAAATATGACATACACAGGGGCGTTTTAAGAAGTTAGGGGCCCTTGTGAAGAATTTGTACGTGGGCAAACCCCCCTCCCCGTGACACCCATGAAATTGTGTGACCCCGACCATACTGAACATAGACTATGCTCCTGATTCAGACTTAAGAATTCTTTTGGTTCTTAATTTTACGCATCCAAGTAGCATGCTGACTCCACTAACACGCCCTCCATTTTCAGCTTCTTAGTCGACTTACAAATGCCGTAGGGCTACCTAAACTTTAGGTTCGTAGTTGTGTGCGTGAGTGGAAAAATGAGGAACGTAGTGGGCTAACCGTGCCCAGAATTTTCCATTTAAATGCCTCCCTCCACCCACTCTTCTTATCTTCGTTCTTAATTTGTCCGGCACGACCCTTCATTTTTCAGTCAATATGAACCTAGATGAACTAGGCTCATAATGGTAACTCAGAGCCGTCCCTTACTTAAATCCTACATAGCTTGCATAAATAAACGTACTACACAAATGTATTCACCTAAAAAGCCACTGGCTCTTAAGTCTGAATCAGGCCCTATGTTCCTTAAACCTGGCCTCCCGTAAAACACCCCTCTGAATACAAGTGGTCTTGCAGTGAGTTGCATTTGGCTGCCATTATTGTTACATAGTTACAGAGTTGATGAGGTTGAAAAAAGACAACAGTCCATCAAGTTCAACCTATTTTGGATCTCCTGCGATCCCTATCTTTATATTTGAAGTTAATCCATATGAATCAACCTCCAAACTGTTAAACATAGAAAGTGACGCCAGATAAGAGCCACATGGCCCATCTAGTCTGCCCAAAGGCCCTGCGGGGCCACGGTCAGCCAGTACAGGGCCGCCGGAATGATGAACCCGGTGGCCCTATACTGGCTACCGCGGCCACTGCAGGGCCTTTACTTAACTTTTGAAAAGTGAGAAAAAAAAAAAAAATTTTACGAAAAATAGGAAAAAAAAAAAAGTTAAAATAAAATATAATGGCCGGTCTCTGACCGGCCTCCAAAGTGCTTCGGCCTACCGGGAAATTTCCCGGTAAGGCCTATGGCCAATCCGCCGCTGGTATTGACCCATGATGTATTTGTATATATTGATCATATCTCCTCTTAGACGCCTCTTTTCTAAAGTAAACATGTCTAAAATGGCTAGCCTTTCCTCATTGTGATGCACAGTTTTTCTGGGCACGTGCAATAGGAAGGAATGCAGAAATACACTGGGCCACATCCAGAGCTGCGTTTCCATTACGTTTCCTAGCGTAGCATGCGCAGTAAGTTCTAATGGCCGTTTTTATGCTAGAGGCTAGCGTAAATTCACTTGTGTATGTAGTTCTGGATCGACCCCACTCTGCATATGTTCAGATCTGGATCAGGCCCATATTGCGGAATAATGACTTTGTTTCCCAATTATTTTTCTAGTTTTCTCTGCATTTACCCGACTAGTAGCCACAGTCCAACAAAGACATCTCCATTGCGCATTATTTATCCTAAAATAATGGGCGATGCAGTGATTCATATCCCTGAAGATGATTAGCTTTGGTCCCTCTGAGCACTGACGAAGATGAGAAAAGGCCAAACGAGGCAAATGCCAATCTCATTCTACTCTATTTTTTGCAGATGAAATATTATGTAAACAAGTGGATAAGAGATTGATGGTAAATCACATTGACAGGAAATGCTGAATGGAACAAAAGAGTCACAAAGTAGTGAAGTCCCTGCAGCAGTGTGTCCTACACTAGAAAAACCAACTTTATGCTATTTATTAAGGTTAAAAGGCTCTTTTATTTATATATTGGGAAGAAAGGCAAAAGAAGACATAGAAATGTATCTTCAGTTGCCCAACCTCCAACAAGCAAAATAGCAAAACTCTGGGCTGGGGGCATTTAGGACAATTTGGCTTATAGTTAATGAATTAAAACCTTTTATCATGGGTGTGAGATTACAGGGTTTGTGCAGGGCTTGATGACCACAGAGAAATGTGATAAATGAGAGTGTTTAGCTGAAATATTAATCTAACCAAATATTCCAATTATTTTGAACATTATCATCTTGAATAATAAAGCTGGTCATACACGGGTGATTATTTATCCGATCATCGAATTATCTGGTGATTTTACCTATAATTGTTTTAGAACAGACGTGTCAAACTTGTGGCCCACAAGCTGCATACGGCCTAAACGCATATTTTTTGTGGCTCTGTATAACCCAGTGAACCACTGGTTAAATGCAGGGCCGGCGATTGTGGCTAAAAGGAGGTTCCTGCTATCAGCACATGATGGGGAATACAGGGAACTGAAGAGACATGATGGGGAATACTGGGATCTGGCGACGCATGAATGGAGAATACTGGGGAGGCTGGAGGCACATGATGGGGAATACTGGGGAAGCTGGAGACACATGATGGGGAATACTGGGGAAGTTGGAGACACATGATGGGAAATACTGGGGAAGCTGGAGACACATGATGGTGAATACTGCGAGTTGGAAACACATGATGGGAAATACTAAGAAGGCTGAAGACATGAATGGGGAATACTGAGGAGGCTTGAGACACATGAATGGGGAATACTGAGGAGGCTTGAGACACATGAATGGGGAATACTGAGGAGGCTGGGGACACATGATGGGGAATACTGAGAAGGCTGAGACACATGATGGGGAATACTGGGAGCTGGAGACACATGATGGGTAATACAGGGAGCTAGACACACATGATGGGGAATACTGGGGAGGCTGGAGTTACATACAGTTGTGTCAGAACACCGACCACACAAAACTGACCGGAGCTTCTCTTTTTTTATTTTACAGTCAGGCAATAGACTAGCTGCATAGGTTTCATTCTGAGGTGCTGTCGATATTGACAAGAGGCCTCAGCTGCAAGGGCCTCCTGGCAGTCTCGCCAGCACCTCCCTCTTCTTAAAAGATTTTGTTGGTCCCAGAGGTGGCAAAGATATTGGGACTTTTCCCTAGAGGGAAATCATCCCGTTTATTCCACCACTTCCTGCTGGGAGCGATAATCTGACTAGTGTATGGATATCTTAAAGCAGGATGGTCTCATATATAGTAGTGTCTTATGCTATGTTATATCTGTACTGTTATCAAGGGAATCTCAAATCATTCAGCATCAACACCTAATTTATTTGAAACAATAGAATTATGAATTGAAAAGAAAAACAAAAAGATTCTATGCTCTCATTGATTGGCAGGGTTGCTGACTTTTCATTTCTTCCCTCTGGGAGATCTTGGAGGGAAGAAATAGATGCTGGTATGGGGGGCGGGGCTTAATGACCGCAAATTGCAAATGAGCCCCGTCCCTGTCAATCACTACTGCAATTCATAGTGTTCCTGGGGGTGGGCACAGCTTGATGCTGAAAATCATGTCATGAGATTTGGGGTGTGGGTCGCCGCTGTGAATGGCCCTTTTTTAGCAACATCCTCTGCGTTGCAGAGAAAAAGCCACGGAAGAAAGAAGATGCTGTGCTGAATGGTAAGAAAGAATATATCCCCTGCTCTTATCCTAACCCTCCCCTTCCATTACCCTATCCCTCCACTTTCATTACCCTAACTCTAACCTTCATCCCCCCTCAGCCTGGCCCTAAGTCTCCCCTCCCTGCAGCCTGACCCTAAGAGTCCCCTCCCCGCAGCCTGACCCTAAGACTCCCCTCCCCGCAGCCTGACCCTAAGACTCCCCTCCCCACATCCTGATCCTAAGACTCCCCTTCCTGCAGCCTGACCCTAAGACTCACCTCCCCACCCCGCATCCTAACCCTAGGACTCCCCTCCCAGCAGTCTGACCAGCTATGGTTCCCCGCTAAGACTATTTCGATAGGACCGTTCTCTCCCAGCCAGTTCGACATAGCAATCGATCCCTGGAGCACTGAACACAAGGTTACTCACCTCTCCGGAACTGTCTGCAGCGGGTCCTGTGAAAATGAATGGGCGATTATACCGATCGGCACACTCATCAATTCAAAAGAGAAAAATTCTAAAAAGGCGGCCTATTCAAAATAGAGACAGCCAAAAAGGAACTTATGGCTGTCTCTATTTGTAAAATTAGCCCATTGTAGCGGTAACTGCAACCGAGCCTGACCCTAAGACTACCCTTTCCACAGCCTAATCCTAAGACTCCCCTTCCTGCAGACTAACCCTAAGACTCCCTTTCCCACACCCTAACCCTAAGACTCCCCTTGCCGCAGTCTAACCCTAAAATTCCCTTTTCCGCAGCCTAACCATAAGACTTTCTCCCTGCAGCCTAACCCTAAAACTCCCCATAGAGTTTTACTCACCTGTCCGGTCGGAGCGGTGGGTCTGCGGCAGTGCTATGGGTGTGCGGCGGCATTTCCAAATAATGAATGGATATACTTACCCATTTTCTAATTAGTAATTTTTTTTAAAATAAAGGTAGCCGAAAATAAGCTTTTGTTTGCTTGTATTTTGAATACAGAGCTTTAGTTCAGCAGACTGCCACCATGAGATTTGCTGGCTCTCCCGGGATACTGGGTAAAACTGCCCGAATTTGGGAAGTCTAATATTCCGGGTGAGTCAGAATACAACCCTATTGTATGGTTGCTTGAATATCTGCAGCTAAGTGATGTTGGGTACACACTGCAGTAACTCATGATACAACATATTGTCAAGCAGCAGAAGAAATTTTAAGTCCTGACCTGTGTTATGACACCGCACTTTCTATTCTATTGTGGATTATTTACAAACTGTTCCCATAAACCTTTAAAAGCGGCCCTATGCAGAAATAGGAGCGTGATCTGCACGATAATCATCAGATAACCCTCCAGTGTGTACCCAGCTTATAGCGGAAGATTATCCGACAATTATCATGCAGATTATACAGCTCTCTTTCAGCGCCTGAATCTTTATGGTGGTAACACTCTCTCTTTGCTAAATCTTTCACTTGTAGATGGTAAATACTGTTTCAACTCCAAACTCCTCCAGCACACTGTTTTGTAGCAGGAGGGCTAGGTTAGGCTTTGGGACGACTACAAGGCACACGATTTGCCTATGCTCCAGATCATACAAGCCCATTACCTGACTAGTGAATGAGACATATACATATCCATATTTTGTCCCTTCTACATTGGCCTATCTATAAAGATAACCCAAGACCCCATAGGGCTGCAGGTGCATAAACTGCAGGCCTGGGCCTACTCAGGATTCAGCAGGGAAGCATACAGTTAAGGTGGTAGGTGGGTGGGTAGGAAGGGGTGGGGGTGGTTCAGTGGTATTAGGCAAGCAGTTGGGATTGGGTGGGAATAGGTGGGCGGGGGGTGTATATAATGGGATCCAGGCAGGAAGTTGGGCATTGCAGGAGAAGAATTTTTGGAGCTGTATCGTGGTTTGCTGAGTATCTTTTCTTGTTTTTTATTTTATTGTAATTGCACAGATTTAGTCCCCTCTCTCTGCCTGTTTAGTGTGCCTTGGTCTCCCCGGTCAGTGCAGCGCGCGGACCCCGCTCCTCCCTCCTGCCATCTGAATACCTGTGATCCTCATGGCTGCCCGCGGCTCCGACGCCGGTCCTGAGGCCCATGTGCGCTCTCCTCCGGCTCCCCGCCCGTCCAGGAATAGAGCGGCGCCTCAGCGGTACCGCGAGGACGGCGGGGAGGAATGGCGGCCGCGGACTTCCGGTTCTCGCCGGAAGTCGCGACGCGAGGCGCACGAGGCGGAGGGTGCGCGCATGGAGGGCCAGGGCAGCGCTGTTGTGGAGAGAGGTCAGGTCACACTGGCCACCAATGTGTCGCTGCAAGGGGAGGAGGGCGGCCAGTCTGGGAATCTGGGGCCTGGGACTCAGGCTGTGGAGGGGTCTCCAGGTCCCTCCAGCGCTAGGCAGGGCAGAGATCCAGGTAAGCGCCAGCGGGGGTCCCAGGGCAAGCATAGGCTAGAGCAGGGGGGGGAGAGGGGGGAGGTGGATAGAGGGTCTAGTGTTTCCCTTTTTTCTGGGGAGGAGGTTAGATCCAGGGGGTCCACCTGCCCTTCTTCTGCTTCTGCCCTACACAGGGCTAGATCTAAATCATGCAGCCACTCCTGCTGCTCTGGCCGCAGCTCCCGCAAGTCGGCCAAGGGGGGTCCCCCTCCCCAGGGTCCTTGGTATATATATATATATATATATATATATGTGTGTGTGTGTGTGTTTGTGTGTGTTGGGCTTTATATTAGGCTTTTTCGGATTTGGTTGGGCTTGTTTTGGGCTTGTTTTTAGCGTCACAGTTTCTTGTTTTATGTTTCAGAGTTGGCAACCCTGTTCCTGTCTCAGGTAAGGGACAGGGGGGGGGGGCATGTGCAAATCCTGCACACGGGCCCCCTCACTTCTTAAAACTCCCCTGCCCTTCTATGTTACACTATAGAAGCATATTGACGCTGGTACAATGCAATTACATGGGGTTTGTTTATTTGTATTGTTATTTGTATGCTGTGACATCTGTTGGATGAATAGGAATTATTTTTTGTGACTGCAAGGGAGAGAAAATTCAGTTTTTCTGTCCACCTGTTTTTCTATGTGGCATTTTACCACTTTATTATATTTATTTTGCTAAAAAAAAATGTCACTGGCTTTCACATGTTTGAAATTTTAATCTGCTTAATAAAAGTTATTTTTTAGGAGTTTTTTTGGTGTGCATATAAAACTATGGCTCTCTTTCTCTTTTAATGGGGATAATTCTCTACTCTCCATTTATTTGTAAATCCTCCAGCACAATGGTTACAAAGATATTTACAACCTCTTCCCATCATATCCTGGGCACATTAGTTGCATTTTTTCAAGTTACATGCGTATTATGTATTAACTTTAGTTACACTATTGACGCTGCCTATACGCACGGAAGTGCCTAGTGGACGTACATGTGAATCTCACTTGGGGACATACGCACGGAAAACCGACTGACGGAAAAATTTACATAAAAGTGGGTGGAGGGAGGCATTTAAATGAATGCAAGTCCTCAACCGCACGTCTGGGAGAGGGGAGTGTCGGGGATGTTGGTGGGTGTTTCCATGCTCCGTCCGTGCGTATAATTGTGTACTCTCTGAAAACGGCCCTCTATATTTAAGCTCTGCCAATTTACTGTGGGCATTTAAATTTAAATAGCACAGGTATTGAAGAGACTTTGGGGTAGATCCAGACCTAAGTACTCTAGCGTTTTTACACTAGCCGCTGACTAGCGTAAAAATGCTTGCCTATTTGTATTTACTGCGCATGTGCGCGGCAGATGTTACGCCATCAGCGTAACTACGAATGAAGGGGCGTGTCATCCATACGACACCCGTAGTTACGCCCTGTAGGCGGAGGAAGGAAGTATGGGCCGGGTTAGGCCGTTACGTACGTGAATCCATTACGTACGTCAGTACTTACGCTTTGAAAAGTTAAGGTAGAGTTTGGGAGACGTAAAACGACCAAAGTACGTACGAGCGAGGGGAGTGTCTAGGGGAATGCATAGACAATACGATAGCGTAAACATGCTACGTGATGAAACGTAACAAGCACTTAGGTCGGGATCTGGCCCTTTAAATGTAGTTTCGGAACCAATGTTAATGGAAGGTTCTATTTTTTTTTAGTAAACTGGCTACCGAACATGGGAATCATCCTTATTAATTTAACATATTTTTGGGATAAATCAAACTTTTTGAAGAAAACAAATACACTAAACATTACCAAGTAAAACTTACATAAAGCGGCTCACTGTGTGCGCTATTTACATTTTTTTTAAATGAGTTGTACCGGTAGCAAAAGGCTAAAAAGTTGTACATATAAAAACATTACATACAGTATAACATGCATTGAAACCGGGTTTGTGTTTTTTTCTTTGCAGTATAGGAGTATACTATTAAGGTAGATTACATATCGGCATCCAAACACAGAGGGAAATCAATAATTGACCATCGAAGGAGAATTAGAAATGATCTGAAAATGGGGAGGGGGAGGGGGCACTCCAGAATACAGTCCTGCGCACATTAATGTGAAATTCTGTCATTGTGCACTCTGCAGAAATAGTTATTTGAAGGCAGCTTCCCCTGAATCCTGTGCCTGCTTTTACTTTCCATTTCTTCACTCTTATAAAACAGTTATGAAGGACCTGAATTTGCAGCACTTGTTAAGTACTGTCTCTTAGAGTGGGGTGTGGGTCCCCGCTAAAACAGCCCAGGTTCAAACTGGCTGGGATATCGATTGCTTATGCCTAAAAGCCTAACCCCGCCCCCCCCCAACACTACTTACTCGACTCTCAGGAGCTGTCAGCGCCGTGTGTGCGGCGGGTGCTTCGGGTCCTCTGTGAAAAGGAATGGGTGAGTATGCCCACCCATTCATAAAATACATTTCTAAAATGGCTGCCTATTTGATATAGAGACAGGCGAAAAGGAACTTTTGGCTGTCTCTATTTATGAAAGCAGCCCATCGTAGTGGGGACTGCAACCACTTAGAGGGTTAGTGTGTATTGTGTTGATTTCTTAAATTGTTGCAAATACAACTATAATGTCAGGGGACCTACACATGCACGCGATGCCTCTCAAGCGTACCTTCAGACATATGGAACTCCATACTTTAGAAGGTATGATGAAGGGGCCGACCCTTGAGGTATGCATGCCGCATCTCTGCCATACAGGTGGGGATAGGCATCCAAATGAAGGGCGGGGGCAAGGAAGACCAGATATGCATTGAGCCACGTTCGTTCGTTCATACGCAGATAAATGCATAAAAGTTAAGGTAGGATTCTGTATACATAAGTGTCCAGAATTACTTCCTATAGAGGAGAGTGATGGGGGTGTGCTCTCCCCTCTACCATTCAGACTCCTGCACGCACGTAAAGCTGTGTCACCAATAAACATCTGGAAATACTGGGAAAACATGGAGGGAGAAGCCGAGTGATGGAAACATTGGATCCTCACCATGGCTGGGTTAAACACTGACCATCTGATCAATGGTTCTGATGAAATGATTTCCATCCCTTAGCACTGGTAATAGCAATAGCTCTGGTAGGCCGGGTGTGGGGCTCCGGTCTAAATGGCTGATTTTCGAATTGGTCTTTCCTCCCCAGCCAGTTGAGAACCGGCTGGGATTTCGATTACATATGCTTCGAAGAGGCATTGCAATCGATCCACGGAGCACTGAGTTTTCGATGCTCCGAAAAGTGTAAAACAAAAGGTCTTGCAGCTTGACCCTAACCGATCTCCCGCAGTCTGACCCTAACCCTCCCTCCCCTGTAGCCTGACCCTAACCCTCGCTCCCCTACAGGCTGACCCTAACCCTGCAGAAAGATTTTACTCACCTGTCCCCTCGGTCCGGCGGAGGTGCGGCGGAGTGATCTGTTCTTTCCGAAAGTGAATAGGTGTGTATGCCGAACGGCTACTCACCCATTCATAAAAAAAAATTATCTAAAAGTGTAAGCTTCGGAAAAAGGGGCATTCGAAAAATAACTTTCAAATATCCCTTTTTCGGAAGCCACACTTTCTAACTGGAGATTGCAACCTCATATACAATAAATCTTATGAAAGTATTTGATATGACTGTCGGGTACGATGTTTGGACCATCACCACTATGAGGCGCTCTGTTGCGGGATCGTATATGCAGCAGTAGCATATTTTGAGCATCAGGTGAAGGGACAGGGGAAGAATTGAAGAACACAACTACATCTGTCTTCACTCATCTCCAGTGATGAGCAGTGTAAAGCACTAGAGCTCTTCAGGTGTCTAGTGTCCAGTCAGATTTGAGTGATATCTAGCAGCATTGCTGACTTTTAATGTCTTCCCTCTGGGAGATCTCGGAGGGAACAGAGAAATGCTGGTATGGATGGTATGAGTGCAGGTCGTGATGACGCAATTTTATGCAAATTCCATCCTTAAGACCCCCCCACCTGTCTGTCAAAGCTTTCATTCATGCTGCTACATGGGATAGGGCGGGGGTTGATTATGCAAATTGCATCATCAAGTCGCACCTATACTTACTAGCGATTCGGGGAACGGGACTGAGGGATATATGACGGCGCTCCTGGGATTTCCAATGACAGCCGTTATATTTTATTTTTTCGGAAGTGCCGCTGCTGGACCACCGGAGAGGTGAATAACACTCTCCGGGGACTTAGGGTTAGGCTGCGTGGGGGCAGACTTAGGGTTAGGCTGCGGGGGAGGGGACTTCGGGTTAGGTTTAGGGAGTGGGTTGGGGATAGAATAGTTACTTACCTTTTGGAGTTTGGTGTTCCAGGGATCGATTGCTATGTCTCTTTGAGACATAAGCAATCATTTGCCATGCCAGTTCGGAACAGTCTGGGAGAGAACGACTCTATCAAAAATAGGGCCGTTTGCAATGGGGACAAACACTCCTGGGAGGAATTCCCGAGTCGGAAACCAAAGGTAATGTGGACTGAGAGTTTTTCTGGTGAATTACAGGGCACCACGGCTTCTGACAGGGAATGTTACTAATTGTAGAACCACCAGTGACAACTCACCCATTACTGCCACATTCACTTGCCACATTCCCTGGCACCCAGGTCAGAGGAGACGTGTAATGAAGGAGCAAAAACATTAGCAATAATTGTATTATTAACTGAAATTAATGTAATTACAAGGTACAGACTTTCCTTTGATCACTATGTAAGTGGTGAGTCTACAACTTGAACACCTTGATAGAATCTCTTTATCTCTGTTGGTAAATAATTAAAATCCATCTTATCAGATCACAATTGTGCTAATGGGAGTTGTGTGAATGGGATAGTTAATGGCTTAACCCACTTAAGAAAGATAAATCTTGCTTTAAGACAAGTAACTGCAATATTGGATTACTGTCCGTCACCGGTAGCTTACTTAGGGAATGGGTTTTGAACAGTTATTTACTGCGAGGAGCAATAAATAGTAGGTTATAGCAGCAGTCACATAATACTTTAACTAGCTTGTGCTGGATTAATGTCATTTGCAGGTGTGCTGATTGTCACGTATAGATTGCTCTCTCAAGTACTGAAAAGAGCCTAGAGTGGAAACTCTACATACCTGGTATAGCTGGTCTGAAATCAGAGAGCTGGGTACTGTATGTATTTCATGATGTAGCTTAGGTATTTAAAGAATAATGATGTAGCTACTGAACTAATACTTGTGACCCATAATAAGCAGAAGTTTACCTTCTCTAGTCTAATAGTGTCCACATACCTATCTGTCTGTTCGATTTTTATAATTTTTATTGGTTTAATTAAATAACATGTTCCAAACATTCGTCTTACATTTAAAGAGAGTTTGTATAGTTAAGTTATATGGAGCACATATACATAGTTGAAAACTAAACCTAAGGATTGCAATGATGCGGAAACAAAACACAACTGAGTATAAAGAGAAGAAACTGAAAGGAAAAGTAGAAGGATCTGGAGTCCCCGGTCCGATGGTCTGTCTTTTTTTTTTAGAAAAGTTCCTTTCTGTCTGTCTATATTTCGAATGGCAGCCATTTAAAAAGAAAATTTTATGAATGCCGAACGGCATACTCACCCATTTATTTTCGCCGCAGACCCGCTGCTAGCTCCGTAGAGGTGAATAACCCCTCCGGGGACTTTTAGATTTGGGGGGGTGGTTTAGGATCAGCCTCTTAGGAAGGGACGGTTAGGGTTAGGGCCATAGAAGGGGAAGGTTAGGATCAGGCTGGGGAGAAGGGAGGGTTAGGCTGCTGGGAAGGGAGTGTTAGGGTCAGGCTTCAGGGAAGAGGAGGGTTAGAGTTAGAATTAAGGGAAGGGGAGGGTAGTGTTTTCCACTTACCTGTAGGAGCACCATGTTCTGTGCTCCAGGGATCAATTGCTATGCCTCATCGAGGCATAAGCAATCAATATCCCAGCCAGTTCGGAACTGGCTGGGAGATAATTGCCCTATCGAAATAGGGCTGTTCTAAGCGGGGGCATACACCTAAGGAGAAGTAAGAAGAGAGACCACCATCAATGAGAGAGAGAGAGATAGAGAGAGAGATAGATAGAGAGAGAGAGAGAGAGAGAGAGAGAGAGAGAGAGAGAGAGAAGAACATGGACACCTGGCCCATTAGGAGAGGAAGGGGTGGGAGAGGGGGATCGGGGAGAGCGAGGATAGAAAGTCAAGAATGTCAAGTACACAGAAAGATATAGGAAGTGGATAAGTGTTGAATTGTGCCAGTTGATTAAATTGTCTGCTTTCACAAAATATATATTTAATCTGTCAATGATACAATTAGGTAAGTGGGAGCTTCTTTAGACTCCAGCCAGTAATACCAGGGGGCTGTAAATTTTGTGCAGCAGAGGTGATATCTTCCATAGTTAGGTAAAGATTGATCCGCTCAAACCAATCTCTTCATGAGGGAGGTGTCATGGGATCACAGGCCTAGCTGCATCTGTCAGATCTTTATGGGTGTAGTATGGTCTCACGACATTCAGGCCATGATTTCATTGTCATTGTCAAATGTGTTATTGTCGCCGTAGCGACCGGATCTGATATTTTATGTAAAGAGAGTTTGACTCTCAGTGCAGGTATTTACAGTCACATTAAACCTGCTGCTGAAGTACAATGCGCTGAGGAAATAAACCTGTCCAAATCTGATCAGAAATTATTATTATTTTTTTAATGCTAATTCTGTCATTTTTACAGCACTTCGCTGTCATTAGGGATTGGAAATGTTTGGGGTTTTTTTAAACTGTTATCTGGCTTAAATGATTAATTATTCAGTACTGATGACATTTCAAAAATCTTTTCACATGACATATTACCATATCATTATTACACAGGACAGGTACTGTGGGAAAATATTTTAAGCCAAATGCAGAGGATTATAAAAACCCTGACTTCTTTATGCCATTAATTCATTTGAGCATACTGTTGCTGTAGTGCATTTTGCCAGGGCCGTAACTAGGGGTGTGCGATAGGGGCGGCTGCACAGGGCACCAATCTTAAGGGAAGCAACTGTAAGTTATTACTTAATGTTAAATTGGTTTGGAATTAAGGGTACCATTTTTCATTTTTGCCCCTGGCGCCAAAATTTCTTGTTACGGCTCAGCATTTTGCACTGTTGCTCGTGGTCAAAGGTGTAGAAGTTGCCCTGAGTGCAACAGCGCAAACTGATGTCATCCAGTGGATGCAGGGAGCTCAAGATTTTGGTCCCTCCCCCTGTAGCTTCTGATGGAACGATTGGGAGCTGCAGGGAGAGACGACCCTGAGCTCCCTGCATTATGATTCCACTGCAGCTCATACTTAAGAGGCTTGGTGCCAGCCCTGGACTGCTGGATACAATGGAGAAGTTCCCCCCTTCAGGGTTGGTGCCCGGAGGCCAGCGCCTCCATTGTCTCTCGTAGTTCGGCCACAGCTCTTGGTGAACTGTAAATACATCTATCAAAAGATAAAGAGCTGTGCACTGCTGACATCCAGCAACATCAATGCTTTTATAGCCTTACAATTCCCTGAAGTGTGCAGAGACATGGGGCCTGATCCAGAGGTACGCCGATGCGCTGTGCTTACTAAAGCACAGCGTATCGGCGTTCACTTACCTTGACACTCCCCCTGTGCGG
>WWET01003291.1:144502-159185 GCA_011038615.1 Limnodynastes dumerilii | reverse complement strand
GGGGCTGAAAAGACATGGATGGGGAATACTGGGGAGGCTGGAGAGACATGGATGGGGAATACTGGGGAGGCTGGAGAGACATGGATGGGAAATACTGGGGAGGCTGAAAAGACATGATGATGAATACTTGGAAAGCTGAAAAGACATGGATGGGGAATACTGGGGAAGCGGAAAAGACATGGATGGGGAATACTGCGGAGGCTGGAGAGACATGGATGGGGAATACTGGGGAGGCTGGAGAGACATGGATGGGGATACTGGGTATTCTGGATTCACACAATCGTAGACTTTGATTGTTTGGCCCCATTTTTTGACGTTTGACACCTGCTCTTCCTTCTCCAACCCGCCTGTCAACCCACCTGCAATCTCGGAACGCCAGGGTTGCACTATGATCTAAATGAGACGTCTCTTTAGTTCTGAGCATGCGCAGTAGCAAATCACACAGAGAATCGTCACGTCAGCTGATACACTCAGATCAGCATCGGGGCCAATCTGTCTAAAATGAATATACAAATTCAGTTTTAACTAACTTCTTAGAACCGTGTTCACACTTAAGAAAGTACTGCTTTTTCCGTGCGTATTTTTAGGATCGGATAAACTGCGTGTGCGAATTAACTCTTTTTTAAGCTATGTAGGATTTTGGCACGGTCCTCAAATCTGTGCTTAGTGAGATATGTGCAGAGGGGCGCGCCAGACCTCCGTTAGTAGGAAGTTACGTGAAAGTGGGTGGGGGAAGGCATTTAAATGGCCTTTTAAGGGCGCCGTTAAGAATGTACGCACGTACCTAAGCAACTTAAGCACAAATATACGCACAGAGAGTTAAGGTTTCCGTATGGTGACGGAAGTCAGCTACAAGTCGAAGGTTCAAGGGGAGTGTCATAGGCCTTGCCTTGCCAATTAGGCACGTAAATATGCGAATCCGTGCGTACGTATTTCACACTTAAGGGTGAATACAGTCCTTAATCATTAATCTCATTATTAAATCCTTAAGGATAGTGAAAAATGTATAGACCTTTGGCTCAAGTTAATTGTTTAAAACGCTATAAACGCTATTGCAAATGATGTTGTCATAATTGCTGCCTGGTTACTGAGCAGTGATGTCATGACTCCGGTATTGGGTTATACACCTCCCGGAGGAATAATAACGTCTGTGTTGTACATAGTAAGCATTGTTACCTGTTCAATCAGCAATCTGGAAATAATAAAGTCTATGTATTGCTTATACGGGTGGAGGTCACATGATCAGTGAGCCTGAACGTGCGCTACACTGGTGTGTCCCGGGCCCCACAAATTCTGAAGGCGACCCTGGCTCCAGGACTCCTAAATTTCACTAGCAGTTTTTGGGGTTGGAGCTTTGCAAGATGCAATGTTAGAATGTTTTTATGCTGTATTTTTCAATATGAGGCTCATCACACCAAGGGGCTGTAATTAGTACATCACTCTTAAGGGCCTATATAATGAATCATTTAAAGAGAAAAAGTGGAGTTGTTGTCGTTAGCAACCAATCAGATGGCGTCATCTATAGTGCTGCTTTCTGATGGGATAAGAGAATGCATCCAGACCCTCCAACATGACCCATTCCATTAGGCACAAAATACTCTGCTCCTCAGGTTGCAACTGTCAGTTACTATGGTAACCACCTGTGTTGAAGAGACAAATAGTTTTTTAAATATCAGTTAATTCATTTAAACCAGGTGAGTGACAGTTGGAAGCGCAGGAGCGGATTCCATTGTACCTACTGGAATGGGTCATGTTGGAAGCATCGCGTTATTAATTCTGGATCCAACGCTATTTATCTATTTATGTCATGTTATTCCACTAATATCAAACTACCAGAATCACAAAATGACACCAATGGCTGCTACAATTGTTATTTATACCCCTTTCAGATCGTAGCCCCGGCAATATCCGGGGTTTACAGACACAGGATATTGCCGGGGCAGCAGAGAAGACCCCGTTATCCACTGCAGGGCAGAGACGGGAAATTCAGAGACCCGGGTCTGCCCTGTCGTCATCGCACAGCGTAATTTGTTTACCGTTGCTCTGGCAACACTTGTTGTCAGGGCAATAGCAAAAAAATTACACCAATCAAGTGTGTTAGGTGCTACCCGGGTTGAAAAACCTGGTAGCACCTTTCACACTGTGCCCCTACCCGTGTCGGACCCGGGAATAACCCTTCTTTTTACCCAGGTTGAATTCCTGGGTCTTTTGACACGGGTCCACCGGAAGTGCACCTTTCACATCTCCGCGAAATACCCGGGATTTTGCAGAGACCCGGGTTTTTGGCGAAAATCGCGTGTATTTTGTTGTGATGTGAAAGGGGTATTAGCTGCCTTATGCAATGAGGTCTTACAAGGTAGGAAAGAAGTGGAGCCTATTAACAGTAAGAGCGCATGCCCACCAATGAGCCCCATCCAGACCTAAACATTTGCATAACTCCGCACATTTTGCCTTTCTAAAGTTAGGTGAACATTGCGCCAGGGTATTTTACCCAATCTGTGGTCAGTTCTGGAGGCCGTATCTCCAGAAGGACATAAATACATTAGAGACTGTGCAAAGAAGAGGAACTAAAATGGTGCATGGCCTGTCACACAACATACCAAGAGAGGCTAGAGGAGCTAAACATGTACAGCATGGAGCAGAGAAGAGCAGCTAAAATGGTGCATGGTCTGTGTCATACAACATACAAAGAAATACTAGAGGAAGTAACATGTATAGCTTGGAGCAGAGAAGGAAAAGGAGGATATGATAGCAGCTTTCACCTCTGGATACTGTGTGGCGCCTATTAAATAAACGTTATTGATAATAATGATAATGATAATGATAATAATAATAATAATAATAATAATAATAATATATCTAGGGCTGTAACCAAGTACAGAAAGGCAGAATGATTAAAAGGAGGAGATGTATTAGATGTATTATTATAATTCTAATCATCCTTTATTTATAAGGTAACAGAGAGTGTCATGGTGTGCTATTTCTTTACACCTTACTATATTGTACATCATATTGACATATTGGGAAATTAAGCAATCACCGCTGCAGAATTGAGTCCTGATGATCCATAGAGTTCCACCGAGAGATGGTTCTTATCCCGGCCCCTTCCCTTCTTACCCCCAACCAGCTCCTCCAAAAAAATCCTGGTGTATACAAAGAATACACCCAATTATAACATAAAGAGCGCCTGTGTGTTTTACAACAAGAGACGGCAGGCAGCATTTAGATGGCCAACCCGTAGTACCTAATACTTTTAAAATAAACACTCTAAGAGTCATATTTTAAACAAATAAATCTTCCATACTGCCGGGGATAAAGGAAGACTATCTGCCGCAGATACAGCTCCCGGGTTCCTTGTTGTGTTAAAAATAACAGGAATGACTGAAGACGAGGACCTGGGATTTCCATAAATAAACGGAGAGGCCTGCTAATAATTTGTGAGGGGAAGCCGCAGACCCTGGCAGCTAATCTCCCGCATTCACGCATTCCCTGACCCAGCCACCATTTTCAGGATCAGCGAATTCTGCCTGCGTAGGACGGGAGAGGGGGGGGGGAGTTTTGCCTTGGGTCAGCTCCTGTGATCCTGTGAACACCTCTCCTCTGTGTGTGCAGAAGCAGCTGCCATTCAGCGGAGTAAATGTGGTAGCAATTGATGATCGGTAATAGTTTCCGTCTGCTCCCCCCGAGTCGCAAAATTATCCAAGGCCTGAGAGGGCAAGAATTAAAGAGCATTGTCTGTGGTGTAGCCATTCATCACAGCCACACAGCCAGGAATTATAGCGCTCAGCAACTGACACGAATATACAGCGCATGATCAGTCATATTCAATATGTTTGTCTATATTGACAGGTATACCACCGGATTGCCACCGCCCTGGCTTCCAAAGCGTTGCTAAATCAATAACGGTCACATATTTATACCCTTGCCCAATGTATATACCATCATGGACTGCTAGAATCTTCAATTACAGAAACGTTCAATGAAACTGCAATAGTTCAATGAAATAGAATATTCCTATTTGTCTAGAACTATTCTTTATCATATTTCAGATATTATTTTGTACTGTGTGCGCCCAAGCGTTCATTCTAACTGGTTGGAAGACATTTTGACCCATGTAGATTTAAGAAAAATGAACCAGCTTCTGTCCCTCCTCTACCCTGTGCTGTCATCTTCTCCTCCGCTCTCACTTCCATGGCTGGTGTCCTTCCTCTTTCCCACGCTGTTATCCTCTGCTCTCTGATCTGTGCTGCTGTCTCTCCTCTGCCCTTTGTTTTCATCTTCTCCTCCGCTCTTCTCTGTCTCAGGCTGTCACTTCTCCTCTGCTCTTCTCTGTTCTCTGTCTATCATCCTCTCCTCCTCTCCTCCCTGTCCCATGCTGTCTCTTCTCCTCCTCAATTTTCTGTCCCAGGCTGTCATCCTCTCCTCCGCCCTTCTCTGTCCCAGGCTGTCGCCTTTCCTCCTGTCCTCTCTATCCCTGGCTGTCATCCTCTCCTCCTCTCTTCTGTCCCTGACTATCATCATCTCCTCTCAGTCAGTCATCCTCCCCTCCCTGTCCCAGGCTGTCACTTCTCCTCCTCAATTCTCTGTCCCATGCTGTCACCCTCTCCTCCTCTATTCTCTGTCCCAGCCTGTCACACTCTCCTTCTATTCTCTCTGTCCCAGGCTGTCATCCTCTCATCCTTTCTTCTGTTCCAGGCTATCATCCTCTCCCTCTCTCCTCTCTGTCCCAGGCTGTCATGCTTTTCTCCTCTCTTCTCTGTTCCAGGCTGTCATCCTCTCCTCCTGTCTTCTATTCCAGGCTGTCATCCTCTCCTCTCTGTTTCAAGCTATCATCCTCTCCTCCTCTCTTCCCTGTCCCAGGCTGTCATCCTCTCCTCCTCTCTTCCCTGTCCCAGGCTGTCATATTCTCCTCCTCTCTGTCCCAGGATGTCATCCTCTCCTCCTTTCTGTCCCAGGCTGTCATCCTCTCCTCATCTCTTCTGTCCCAGACTGTCATCCTCTCCTCCTCTCTGTCCCAGGCTGTCATCCTCTCCTCCTCTCTGTCCCAGGCTGTCATCCTCTCCTCCTCTCTGTCCCAGGCTGTCATCCTCTCCTCCTCTCTGTCCCAGGCTGTCATCCTCTCCTCCTCTCTGTCCCAGGCTGTCATCCTCTCCTCCTCTCTGTCCCAGGCTGTCATCCTCTCCTCCTCTCTGTCCCAGGCTGTCATCCTCTCCTCCTCTCTGTCCCAGGCTGTCATCCTCTCCTCCTCTCTGTCCCAGGCTGTCATCCTCTCCTCCTCTCTGTCCCAGGCTGTCATCCTCTCCTCCTCTCTGTCCCAGGCTGTCATCCTCTCCTCCTCTCTGTCCCAGGCTGTCATCCTCTCCTCCTCTCTGTCCCAGGCTGTCATCCTCTCCTCCTCTCTGTCCCAGGCTGTCATCCTCTCCTCCTCTCTGTCCCAGGCTGTCATCCTCTCCTCCTCTCTGTCCCAGGCTGTCATCCTCTCCTCCTCTCTGTCCCAGGCTGTCATCCTCTCCTCCTCTCTGTCCCAGGCTGTCATCCTCTCCTCCTCTCTGTCCCAGGCTGTCCTCCTCCCCTCCTCTCTTCCCTGTCCCAGGCTGTCCTCCTCCCCTCCTCTCCTCCCTGTCCCATGCTGTCCTCCTCTCCTCCGCTCTGTGGCATCATCCTATGAGGGCTCTATTTATGGACTTCATTTTTAAGTGATAGAGGTAGTTTTTAACAGAAAACTGCCACTATCGCTTCAAAATGAATGTTTTTTCCTATTTATAAATCATGCATCGCCAGTAGAAACTATAGTTTCCATGGCAATGTCCATCGCCAGCCCGTGCTTCATAATGCGTGCCGGCGCCTCGGCATATTTATACAGCCAGGAAGCGGAGTTTGTCCCTCTGTTCCCAGCTCAGGCCGGCGTTAGGAGCAGTTTTCAGGGAGTCTTCCTTTACTCCCTGCGATATTTATATAATGTATATTATATAGATAAAGGCTCAGTCTTATTTCTCTTTTTATTGGTGTTTCAGTGGATCAAGGGGGGGAAACATTGGTGGTTCAGGGAGTTTGCAAAAGAAATGCACGAAGGCATCAGCATGATTCCTTATGGGACTTAGTTCTCCGGAATGAAGAGCAGGGTCTGTTTCGTGTGTGCATGCGCCGAGTGTATACGGCGTATGCACGACAATTTTACTGCATCATCGTAACTTTATTAACGAATGAAGCGCCGACGATGCTGCCCCTTCTATCGTGGAACATCGAGGTCCTGCTCAACAAAGGGGCATCTCTATACAGCGGGTGAACGAAGCGTCCAGGCTCGCTGCGATGATGCTCTATAAATAGAGCCCTACTCTCTGCTCTATCCTCCAATCGATATCTTCTGCTCCATCCTCCAGCTGCCGTCCTTCCTCATGGTAAGTATTAAAGCACTGTTGGGTTGAGGTTAAACTTAGGGTTATTGTAATGTTAGATACAGTAACTGTCGTCATTACAATATTCTATCTGACGGTTGTAGAGACACCGGCATTGTCAGATAGCGTAACATACCGTGGTAAATCTATTGACCATTTATTGCTGAAGTCGACCTTACAACTATCGTCACCCCACATCCCAACCACCAGGTCTCAGGACAAGTCACACAGGGATAGGGATCACACCACTTATTGCACAACAGTGTTAGATCTGGGAAATTGGTCTGCACTCTGCACAGTTGTGTCCTTCCTGTACCCTATGCGATAACGCTCTCTACTCCTTACATCTGGTTACCTGACATTCTATCAGAGATGGCTGCACATAGATAGGTCTCAGGAATCACCAAGCGTAATTGTTTTCAGCAACGCACCGTATCGTTATTTGCAGCACATGAGATTCCTGTATATAAGTGACCACACTCAGTTCCGCTCTAGCTCTCTGTGCTGAGTTAGGGTCTCGCTGATCCAGACATGAGGTGGGGGATTCAGCAGGCACCAGGCTGGGAATCATTATTGCCTCTATCCTCCCGTAATGAGGAGGCAGCTCCTCTCTAATGTTATGCCAGAGGACAGATCAGCACATCCCAGTATGATGCCTGTTTGAAGTGAGGCGGATCAGGGCTGCGATGGTGATGTCATCAGAGCGATGGATGTCTCATTCTCCCATGGAATCAGTCCAGGGATGTTATGTTATGTGCCGTCTGTTTGCCTTTTGATTACAGATCTTCCATCTCATTTAATGCTGTCTGATTTCTGACGCACTCTCTGGTCATACCTCCCATGTACTGAACTGCAGGAGGATTCAACAGCTGACCAAAATTCCTGGGCCACAGAGCTAGCAGTTATGTGTGTGTGTATCTATCTGTGTGTGTGTGTGTGTGTGTATCTATCTGTGTGTTTGTGTGTGTGTGTGTGTGTGTTTATCTGTGTGTGTGTGTGTGTGTGTGTATCTGTGTGTGTGTATATGTGTGTGTATCTTTGTGTGTGTGTGTGTGTATGTATGTTTGTGTATATGTGTGTGTATCTCTGTGTGCGTATGTGTATCTGTGTGTGTGAGTGTGTGTGTGTGTGTAGTTTGAGATGTTGATCTCCAGTAAACATCCATGCTTCATATATGCATATTTCAAACCAGATAAAGCCTAGCACGCTACTGAAAAGAAAAGTAGACATGTTGCTCAAAGCAACCAATCAGATTCTAGAAACAATGGCATGTGTTCACACCTGCTCTCTGCTCTCTGCTTCTTAGGTGCGTATGTTTAGTAAATTACCTATTCTGCATGCGTAGCAGGCCATTTACGCAATTTATACACCAGTTAGGTACGTAGATTGCCTCTGTCTGGTCTTTAAAGACCGCACAGAGTATTTTAGTTGGAAAGGGGAGTGTTTAGGTATCAGTGGGAGGCAGAAGGCATTTAGACTAGCCGGGGAGGGCAGGCAGGGGGTGAGGCGGGGAGAAGCATTGGGCCTGATCCAGAACTATGCCCGCAGGCGGATTTGTGTGTGTGTGTGTGTGTGTGTGTGTGTGTGTGTGGTATCTTATCTGTGTGTATATGTGTGCAGTTTGAGGTGTTGATCTCCAGTAAACATCCATGCTTCATATATGCAAATTTCAAACCAGACAAAGCCTAGCACGCTACTGAAAAGAAAAGTAGACATGTTGCTCAAAGCAACCAATCAGATTCTAGAAACAATGGCACGTATTCACACCTGCTCTCTGTTCTCTGTTATCTGCTTTTTAGGTGCATATGTTTAGGAAATGACCTATTCTGCATGTGTAGCAGGTCATTTACGCAATTTATATACCAGTTAGGTACGTAGATTGCCTCTGTCTGGTCTTTAAAGACCGTACGGAATATTTTAGTTAGAAAGGGGAGTGTTTAGGTATCAGTGAGAGGCAGAAGGCATTTAGATTAGCCGGGGAGGGCGGGCAGGGGGTGAGGCGGGGAGAAGCATTGGGCCTGATCCAGAACTATGCCCGCAGGCGTATTTACGCCAGCCGCAAGCATAACTTTGGCTGTAAATACGTTCTACGCATGCGCCAGCAGATGTTTCCTGTCGTAACTCATGGTGCCCATAATTCAAAATAGGCCGACCGTAACATTAGCGCAATGGGCGTGCCTATATTACAATAGCCATAAATACGCTCCGGAATGTAGGCGGGGGGAGGCATTTCAATCATACAGTATGGGCAGGGTTACGCAGTTACGACCATCGTGTAGTTACGTCCTGCCATAGTTACGATGACAAAAGTTAGGGTAGGGTTCAGCAAAAGTTAAAGTAGGGCTCAGCAGGCGTAAGGCAGTGAAATTACGGACGACGGGTGGGAGTGCCCGGGGGGAGTGCATTGTATTTACGTTTGCGTAAACATGATCCGCGCTAGTTCGTAACGCAGACGTAGGTCTGGATCTGGCCCATTGTCTGCTTCTTAAGCAGGAAACTCCGCACGGTTAGATAAGGTAGCCCTATGACACTCATAAGCCCCAAAAAGTACGTAAAAACAGGGGGTGGGCAGGGGAGGGGACAGGAGAAGTAAGTATGGACACATGTTAATTCGCATCTACGGATCACACACGCAAGAGTGAATTCAGTCCAATTTGTCTAACACAGCCTAGAAAATGCAAACCAGCATTTCATTGGTTGTCACGGGCTAAACCGATAGATTAATGTCATGTTCCATATATTAAGACGACTATCGATGATTGAATCTCTCATTTTGTACCGCATGACATAAATTTCTATGATAAGTTTTATTATGTTTCTAGGAAAAAGAGTTTATTCATTTTTTGTTACTTTTTTTTTATCTGGTCGCGAATATCTAAAATACAACAACACCCACATTATGCAGGGCCTGTTTACCGCACAGGCGATTTAAGACTCTCTGACCGTGCGCTCCCGTGCGCTCAATTGGTTTTCACATTTTAGAGTTACCTCCCCTCCATCTTTACATTGGTTGCCTGTATACTAGAGAATCAAATACAAAATATTCTTGCTAACCTATAAAGCCATAAATAAGACTGCACCTGCATACATATCCTCACTTGTCTCAAGGTATATCCCAGCTCGTTCTCTCAGATCATCACAAGATTTACAGCTGTCTTCTACACTTCATAAATGCTCTGATTCCCGGTTACAGGACTTCTCCCGGGCTGCACCCGCTCTCTGGAATAACCTTCCTCACCCACTAAGACTATCCTCTACTCTCCAAACTTTCAAGCGCTCCCTTAAAACTCATCTCTTCAGACAAGCTTATCAAGTTCTTCAACCTCCCTAAGATTTATTTACCATGTTAACAATGGTCATCTCTGTTACTAACACTGCTGTGTGGCTGGATCATACAGATTACTGAGAGCACTTCTGCCGTACACCCTGGCTGGTTCCATTGTGTGATATATAGCACTTGCCTTTATGTATCAAACCCACTGTCCTATAGAGTGTAAGCTTGTGAGCAGGGCCCTCCTACCCACCCAGTCTGTCTGTTATTCCCCAGTCTTGTTTATATCGATTGTTAAAATTGTAAAGTGCTACGTAATCTGCTGGCGTTATATAAAAACCTGTTAATAAACCAATAATAAATCATGGTTCCCCCGTTTTTTTTTTTGGGCAATAGCCACTTTTTTTCCCGTGTTATGAATCTTTCAAGAATTCCTTTGGTAGCCAAAGTAATGACTGAACATCAGAACGTTTATACGAGCCAATGTTTTTTTAGGCTGACAGCATAATAATACAGACAGATGAGTCAAAGCTTTTTCTTTTCTTTTTTTTTTCACCCGCTGGTCAAAAAAAACCCCTTTAAACAGAAAGCATTTAATTATAACACTAAGCACTTGTTCAAGCATTCTGCCTAACATCAACTTTTAGGCTGCTGCTCCAAGGTTAGGCCAACGAATAAATCTTGTCTTCTTCTGCATTTCTCAGGAGCCGGAGAGGCCCATTTGTGTCAGATGGCGTCTTGTGAAAATAAGGAGGAATATAGAATGAATCTATCAAGATAAAGTACTAATGCATGAATGCATGAAAAGGGAGATAGAGGCCGAAATGTCAGCAGAAGACACTTGTAGCCCTGAAGGAGAATGAGAAGCTTTTTGTGTGATGCTAAATATAATAGAGGAGCCATTATGAGCCCCCAACGTTCATGCCTTCTAGAGCTCTGGCAATGGCCTAGTACTACAGGAGAGGTACAGGGCTGTGACCAGAAATTGTGGGGCCCAGGACAAAATAATCCAGGCCCCGACGCTCGACCACATGTGCCGACAGTTAATCTGTCAGCACTAAAATGCCAAAAGTGCTAAGTGATCGTCATTTTCTATCTGACGGTGTTGGTAATTCAGCAACTGTCAGATAGAATATTGTCATTCTGTCAGGTACTTGGTCAGCATTAAAATAACCTTAATTACTAACCCCAAACCTAATAACAACCCCAAACCTAATTACTATCCCTAATTACTAACCCTAACGCTAATTACTAACCCCAAACCTAATTACTAACCCTAATTACTAACCCTAACGCTAATTACTAACCCCAAACCTAATTACTAACCCTTACTCTAATTACTAAACCTAATTACTAACCCTAACGCTAATTACTAACCCCAAACTAAATTACTAACCCTAATCACTAATCCTAATCATAATCATCCTAATCATTAATGACTTAGTTTTGAGGCAGGTCCAGCAGCAGTCACAAGAGTGGATCTGAGAGGATGGGGAATGGAGAGAAAAAATGAGAAATGGGGGATCAGAGCGGAGAGGGAGCGGAGAAACAGATTGGAGAGGGAGCGGGGGAACAGAGCGGAGAGGGAACGGGTGAACAGAACGGACAGAGTAGAGAAGGAGCGGAGGAACAGAGCAGAGAGGGAGTGGGGGAACAGAGCGGAGAGGGAGCGTAGGCAAAGAGTAGAGAGGGAGCGGGGGAACAGAGCAAAGAGGGAGAGGAGGCACAGAGCGGAGAGGAGAGGGGAACAGAGCAGAAAGGGAGCGGAGGCACAGAGCGGAGAGGGAGCGGGGGAACAGAGCGGAGAGGAAGGGGCGAAACAGAGCAGAGAGGGAACGGAGACACAGAGCGGAGAGGGAGCGGGGGAACAGAGCGGAGAGGAAGTGGCGAAACAGAGCAGAGAGGGAACGGGTGAACAGAGCGGGTGAACAGAGCAGAGTGGGAATGGAGGAGCAGATAAGGAGCGAAGGAACAGAGCAGAGAGGGAGCGTGGGGAACAGTGGAGAGTGGAGAGGGAGTGGGGGAACAGAGTGGAGAGGGATAGGAGGCACAGAGCGGAGAGGGAGCGGGGGAACAGAGCGTAGAGGGAGCGGGGAAAAAGAGCGGAGAGTAAGTGGCTGAACAGAGCAGAGAAGGAGTGGAGGAACAGAGCGGAGAGGGAGCGGGGGAACAGAGCAGGGTGGGAATGGGGGAGCAGAGCGGAGTGAGAATGGGAGAACAGAGCAGGGTGGGAATGGGGGAACAGAGCAGAGAGAGAATGGGGGAACAGAGCAGAGAGGGAGCGGGGGAACAGAGCAGAGAGAGAATGGGGGAACAGAGCGGAGAGGGAGTGGAGGCACAGAGCGGAGTGGGAGCAGGGGAACAGCAAGGGTCATCTGGATCCGGTCCTTTATTATTATCATACAGCATCCAGGACAATGTTTTAATGCCGCATTCTGTTATTCAGATCTCTGGTAGATGTGGTTCTGTGAAGTGTTATTGGTTATAATTAGAATAACGAATGAGATCTTTTTGAATACATAGACGTCTAGATACTATTATAATACATTTATGGCAGGAATCGTTGCCAGGATTTTGCAATTTCTACGTCTATTGTCTAAACAATCAAAGATCTGATGAAATGAAACAAAGTCTTCAAGCTAAACGGCTTCCGCTCCTCCCGAGGGGCCCAGACAACGCCCTTATAGTCATCCATGAGGGGCCGTTTATTACCTCAGCTGAAGACAAGTCGATGGATGACATTGTGCTGGATTCTGACAGTCTCTTGTTTTTCTTGCAGCTGAGAGACTATGATAAATGTCCTCCTGACTGCGTTTTTTTCTCTTCCGCCAGAAATTGCCGCCAATTAATCACACGTAGAACTTCGTTATAATATTGCTAATGTCTGTTTGATGAGACCGTAAACTTAATGTGTTTCCCTCCTCGTAGGGAGCGAATTAGCTTCAGGTATCAAGAGCTTATGCGCAATTTCCCCTCTCATCAGAGATAGAAGCCACCAGCTCGCTGCCCCTCTCGTTAATTAACATGTGACAACTCTGAGCGATAATGAATAAATGAGGAACAACCCCCGTGTGGAATGGGAATGCTGATGAGACGGGTGCCAACATTTCTCTCCAACCTACTACACAACAGTTTATTGTGTACTCGGTGCCCAGATTAACAATGGAGCGAATAGGATTGCAGCCCCAGGCCTCCATCTGAAAACAGGCCCCGCACACACTGCATGTCTCCAGGACTACCACTGCAGTGCATAAGGATGAATATAAGGAGCTGACATCCTCCTCCAAAGCATACTCTATAGTCCATTCCACAGGTGACGTTTCTGGCGTTGGGCTGGGGACCGGAGACCCAGGCAGGCTTTCCGTACGTGTGGGGGGTCTGAAAGGTCTCACGGAAGAGAAGAGTGAACTCCCGGCCACTCTCTCGTACGGAGCATAAGGCAGCCTTAACACGGACGTGCAGATTAGCGGTCGCTGGATGCCTACACTGTAAAATGTAAATATTCCCCGTCTAGTTTACGTCATATTGCATCATTTTGGCAAGTAGAAGGGAACGTCTGCCCCGTTGGATGGATCGCAGACCCAGATCAAGTCTTAACGATGCCTCCCTGCCCCCGACTCTTCATTAAAATGCCTATCCACGCTTGTATGGCGGAGATAAGGTATCGTGTATAATGGGTCGGCCCTTTCATCGTACCTTCAGACGTACGGAACTTAAGTCCGTATTCAGACCTCCGTTTTCTGTGCCCGTACGTCCATCAATAAGTCATTGTAGTTACTGGGCATGCCTTAGTTACATACGTCTGAAGGTGCGCTTGCGGAGCCTCTGGTGTGCACATGCGCCGATGTTCCTAGATAGAGGGACTTACTCAAATGACTTGTGTATGTCCCCTGTCGTACGTGTCTCTGGATCCGGCCCATTGGCCTTAAGAAGGATTTTAAGTTACGGAAATTTGATAGACTAAATTTTGGATGGAAGAAAATAAGACAGGTCTGTCGTGGAAACATGGGGACACGTGGGACTGGGTGTAATGTGTCATGGCATACTACAATGCGCTTGCTCTTGCAATTTACCTTGGGTCAAGACACGGTTAAATCGTCCAGGGTTCGTCTCGGCGCAGTTGCAAATGACTTCACGTTTAAATAACTGAGCTGCTTGGCCTGGCTCCTGATTGGGGCCTCTGAAGCTTATTAAAACCCCATTGCATTCCACGATGCAAAGACACCCAGTCCTGACAGATGTGTCCTATCATTAAATCTGCCGGTAACACGCTCTAAGCCCCAGCTTGCTGTATTAATGCTTTGTTTGTCTTTAAGCACAGATGGATATTTTTTTTATGAAGGCTTCCTCGCCGATGTTAGCCCCTTGAGGGTAGGGTTACCCTCGACTCACGAATGGCCTCTCTCCGTCTTTCATGTCCCTTTACTATTAATAACACTTGGCACCAAGGGCCAGATGTACTAAGCTGCGGCTTTGGAAAAGTGGAGATGTTGCCTATAGCAACCAGTCAGATTCTAGCTCTCACTTTCTTTTTACATAATTGTCCGCTAAAATCTGATTGGTTGCTATGGGCAACATCTCCACTTTTCCAAAGCCGCAGCTTAGTAAATCTGACCCTAGTCACTGCCACGTAATTCAGAGAGCATCCTAGTGACTGCCTTCCGATATAGAGAGCATCCTAGTGACTGCCTTCCGATATAGAGAGCATCCTAGTGACTGCCTTCCGATATAAAGAGCATCCTAGTAATCACCACCCAATACTGAGAGCATCCTAATGATCACTACTCAATACAGAGAGCATCCTAGTGACCACCACTCAATACAGAGAGCATCCTAGTGACCACCACTCAATACAGAGAGCATCCTAGTGATCACCACTCAATACAGAAAGCACTGAAAGGGGAAAGGGCATAGGATGTAGACGTAGTGAGGGTGGAGGGAGGGGTAAGGGGGCAGGAAGGGGGTGAGGTGCTGGTGTTGGGGTTATAGTGAGGGTGGACGGAGGGGTAAGGGGGCA